>PVJX010023079.1:0-29722 GCA_004027295.1 Dolichotis patagonum | reverse complement strand
GTTTTTATAGTCTGTGAAATATAACATTTTATAGTCTGTGAAATTTAACATTTGAAATACCGTTTTGAAGATGTAACACATTTAACTCAGTGAAACTACTCTGATACTCTAATGGTAGACACATCTGTTCAGACTTACAGACTGTATAACACCAAGAGTGAATCATGGTATACATTAAAGATTCTGGGTAATAATTATGCCTCATTGTAGATTCATAAGTTATAACAAATGTACGGCCCAGGGTGAAATGTTGGTAATGGGGGTGCTATGCATATGTGGGGTCAGGGTATGTAGGCGCTCTCTATACTTTCTGCTTAAGTTTCCTATGACCCTTAAATAGCTCTAAAAGTCTATTTGAAATCAAGAGAAAATAAGAACATGAAATGGAAACATATATTCATTTTCTTTTTCCATTGTCCAAAAATTGTTAATACAGTTGTATTTGGAGACTACCAATTGTGATACAGACTTCTCTATCACAGGGGTCAACAAAGTTTTTCTTTAAAGGTCCAGATCATATATATTATGTCAGGAGATGAAGTCAAGTGTACTAAATATTTCTATAAATTTTTATTGACACAGTTCAAAGTACAGAAATAATGGGGTATAATTTTTGTGATGCAAGTCTGATAAGAATAGCATATTCCCTAGAATATCATTTAATTGAGGTTCAGAGTTAATATGCTCTATGAATGAAATTAACTGCAAAATTTCTGTAAAAACCTTACTTAGTTTGGGAATCATACAAAAGCAAGTGATGATTCATAATTGGCCTATAGCCTATTCTATTGGTTAAACCCCTGCTGTACTGGTTAAACATATCCAGTAAGGTCAAAGTGGAAAGGGTAGAAACTCAGATAATATTTGTTAGCTGCACAAAAATATGTGCATTAACGCAGTTATACAGTTTCCATATCAAAAGCAAACATATTTGTTTTATTTGATTCCTATTTACCCCTCCTTAAACAAGTGATTGATAGATGTCAGTATCTTATTTGAAAATTGCTATTTTCAGCGAATGACTGTGAAAGTGGCTTAATATGAAAATGACATTTTACACACATCACTGGTCAAGTAATTTTGATCTTTAGCTTTCACGTGTATGACAAAGAATTTCTATCATGTGTTTATTTCCTGTCATTGCTGGGTACCTTGACCCTCCTGACACACTGCACATAGTTTAAGATTTTTGTCCTTAAAAGGGAAATTTGGAAATATCTTTTCTGATAACTTTTAGTAAATGAGAGGGATTCACATTTGTCTTTCTTTATTGTGGATATAGCTACAGATATCCTAACTGGTTCACATTATTTCAGCAGTTTACAGTTTTGCTCAGAATATTTCTAAGTGAGAAGTTAGCAAGAGTACTTATAATATACTCATCACAAACTGTTTTTAAGTCTGAAAACTTTGACTTGTCTTTAGATCTTTAAATGGATGAGATGGCTGCCACTCAGATTTCCAAAGATGAGCTTGATGAACTCAAAGAGGCCTTTGCAAAAGTTGGTGAGTGTGTTTTATAGTATTACTATTAAGGCAATCTTTTATTTTGTCTCAATCACAGTCATTTGTCTGAAACAAAACTACATGGACTGTTAATCAGAAGCCTTGGGGCAAGATAGTTAAAGTAGATGGGATCAAGTTCTGCAAGCTACATTTAAAACTGTATTATTTCTAGTTATATCAAGCATCTAATATGTTCAAGAATTTGTAGCCAGGGTTCCAGTTGTTAATTGGGCCTCACCATGGCTCCTAAGATTCTTGTGACACATGTTGTTACTGTATTTTAGGTGTCATGCTTTTCTGAGGAGAGAATTTGAATCTTTTGCCTATTCCTAAAAGGATGTGTGACCTCTGAAAATACCTAACGGTATTATCCTTCCCTGTACTGTTTATATCTTGGCTCTTCCAAGCCTTTGGATAATGCAGATTGTTCTACCTTTTCATATTAAATTATAGCACCAACATAAGATGAAGGCACAGCATGCCATTTGGATTATCTTTTAACACTATGTTTTACAACTGAGCAGCTATGGAAACAGTCTGTAGAAGACAGAAAACTGGGTTTCTCTAAAGAGTTACTCCATATGAGTCACCATGTGCTTAGAGAGGTCAACTATGGTTGCTCAGTGTCATACACTAAAGGAGAGATCATAAATTTAGATCATAAAGATTGGCTATTTAAATCAGAATTTATTCTTTAAAATGTACTAAAAATCTCATTACTGAAAACAGAAGGAGGATACATCTCTACTGCCATGTATTTATGGTCAACATTTTCTATAAAGACATTTAATAATAACATGTCTTAGGAAAAATAATAACCTCCAGCCAGAGTGTATTCATGATTCCATCAGAAGTCTTACTAAAAAAACTGAGTAATCCTGAATCTAACACAATTTTGCATGTATTTTAACAAGTAGTATTTTAGTACATATGACTTACTGTAGAAGAGTACTACATAGTCTAGTATTAGAATGATAATGAAAAACAGCAAGTGAGTTCTTGTCTATAAGAGATATTGTCTTTGTTCTTTTTTCTTTCTCTGTTACTCTTGCCAATAATAACTGTCTTGGAAATGTATTTCCTCTTGTCCTCTTGCTTTATTTATATTCATCTTTCAATGTTAGGGACAGTTTAATTTCTTTCTTTATGAATAAAATGTTAGGATATGTTCCTTACCTTATTAATGCTGTGATTGTTTATTCTCCAAAGCTTGACTTACAAGACAAGTGTTTCTTGCTAGTTGAATAGGCCTGGTCCTCAAGGGCAGCATCCTGGAAATACTTGTATGCAATACTTCTTAAATTTAATTCCACTATTAATTTACCTAATGAGACTTGGGATGCTCGTATCAGTAAAAAAGCGTAATTGTTCCTTGAAAACATAAAAATATAAAGAGAATTGATCATAGGCAAGAGATCAAACCATGAGTCTTACTGAATTCTCTACCAGACATACATACCTATGTCCAAATCCTTATTAATGTATATGCTGTAAATAAGAATTCTAGAGTCCAAAATTTTGGCATTTTCTGAATATTCCTTTTTTATATTCTCTTCTCAGTATTTAGTACAATGTTACACACATGTTAGATTTTCAGTAAATATGATATTGATTGAATCACAAGGAACTTTACATAGTCTCGATGTATTGGGATTTTATCAAAAGAGCCTTTGTCATGAAGATTTTCATTATACTGAAATTTATTGTTAAAGGTTTGTTCATTACACTGTAGCACATTATACATACATATGTATATATATGCTTAAATATATTATGTTCCTAAATATATATATATGCATATTTATGTATAGGCTTGTATATAGTCTGTCTTTTAGAAATTCATTTAAAGTCCAGCTGAATTTTTTATTTTCTTTTAAAATCTTTGTAGTTTTAGTTCTTGTTCATTACAGAGCCTTCAGGCAGCTGTCAAAGGTGTTATGGAAATTTGTTTTTTCATCCAGGGAAACTTAATTTTTAAAACAGACTGTAACTTATTCTCCTGTGGATAGAGGGATGGAGAGGACAATTTTGTCTCAGCTCAATTGTGAAAAAATATGGAAATCATTATATGATTTTCCCCATCTATTAACAATAATAGCCTTGATTATCTCCTTAGAAATTTGGCAAAATCATAACAGGTGGAGAAAATCTCTGTAATTACCACTAATCACAGGTTTTGGTCAATCAATTAATAGTGCTTTGAAACTCTCTTTACTAGCAATACATTGAGTATTAAGAGTTAAAGGTCCCTTCTCACTCATTTTCTGTACCTGCTTAGTTTTAAGTTCCAGTCTCATGTAATTATTTTAATTTTCTCAGCAATTGTTTCCAGTATTTCTTATTTGAATAGCAAAAACTTTAACTCATTTTTCCCTACTTGTTAAATTCTGTTTTAATTGAAATATTACTATTCTGTACAACTTCTTTCTTAAAGGGCACAGCTAAAAATTTTCAGAACATTTAGGAACTGACTATTTTACCCAATAGAAAATGTCCTATGCACTCTTAAGAGTATCATTTTGCTATAGAAGCTAAGCTAGTGGTCACTTGGTTTATTACTTACCACAAGGACAAATTCAGATAACATACAACTCAGTTTTGCTTTATTCCTACAAGTGGACTTTTTAGTCTCCTAGGAAAATTTCCACTGAAATTTTAACATGAAATTCAGCCCTTTTGACATACAAGAATAACGGGGTTC
Organism: Dolichotis patagonum; assembly: GCA_004027295.1. Classification (NCBI taxonomy): domain Eukaryota; kingdom Metazoa; phylum Chordata; class Mammalia; order Rodentia; family Caviidae; genus Dolichotis; species Dolichotis patagonum. The sequence continues at coordinate 25,515 of PVJX010023079.1, read as the reverse complement.
TTAAATGGCTAGACATAATGTGGGTGTAGTGTTTTGAGAATTCCCAAACTAAGCCAAAAACATTTTTGTGGCGGTGATTTTTAGCTGTACCAGATTTCTCTTATCCCAGGATATTGAGGGGTTTTTTTCCAATTACTTGATATTCTGTAGTATATAAAAGCCACATCAAAGTGATGCCACCAAAAAAAAAATGGTTTGGTTAAATTTACTTTTAGTATTGAATAGAACTACACCAATGCACAACTGTTTAATTATGTTTTAAAATAAAAGCTATAGCCCAGCTAAAAAATAAACAAACAGTAGTCTTTCAATGTGCCATCAGGTTAATTATCTCTGAAATATTAGAAGTGGAAGTATTGGAACTAAGTATGGTGGTGTGTGCCTATAAATCCAATATTTGGGATGCTAAGGCAGGAAGATTGCAAGTGCGAGGATTGTCTGGACAACAGTGAGACCTTGTCTCAAAATAAAAAAGGGGTAGAGATATAGCTCAGTCATCTTGCCCAGCATATGCAAGACCCTGTGTTTGATCCCTAGTACTACAAAAAAAGGGATATTTTGGTATGGCCTGAAAACCATGCACTAACAGTGTGGAAGATAGTACACATGTGTGGGAGACAACATGAGCACACACGCATGTGGGAGCACATTCTGGGAGGCAAGTGTGGAGATAGTTTTTAACATGCTCCTGCCGTGGTGACTGACTGTGCCACGACGCTGACAGCCAGTGAATAAGGTCAGCAGTTACTTTTTGAGGACTGTAGCACACTAAGGCAATAGCCAGCACTCAAGCATGACTTTAGCCTTGATCATGTACATATTTTTGAAATAACAGCTTGTGAAAATGATGTCTGAACTACTGGAAATATTTGCAGAAAGTATCAATAGGCAACATTTTTGATTACCTGGTCTTAGTCCTCTAAACTGATACAGTCTTTAGCTGTACTTGACCTCCGTCTTTAAGAATCCACAATTGAACTCTTAATGTAGCAAGCTCTAGTCTACCTTTGGCTGGGACTCATTAAACTGTCTGTCCTATTTGCTGCACGGAGCTACCTCAAAAGGTAAAAGCTGTGAAAGGCCAACCCTGCATTTAGCTAAGCATCTGGAGATGTTTAGCAGCTGCCTTTTAATGTCTAATGAAAGCTTGACTTCACTGTTTAGAGCTCAGGGTGGAATATAAATTCTTCTGCAGAAGTCTTTTGCTTGAGTCTTTCAAATCATCAATATTCTGTGAACTTTCAACAACATTCAGGATTAAGTGTGTATAAATCCATTATTAGACATTTAGATTCCTGTTGTCATTTTTTGGTGCTAAAAATTTGTGTATTCTATTTCTCTAACTAAACTTTTAAATCCAGCTTTTCCAAAAGGATGTACATGTGCACTGGATTGGTTTTCTTCTTTAATTCTTAAACGAACACCGTCCAGAGTTAAGTTAATAAAGGGGCCACATATGTGTCACAGATGAGAGTACAAAATAATGTGACTTCTTTATAACTAACAACTCCAGATTTAGATAGATACAAGGATGGTTAAAGCAGTACGTGCACACGCACATGCACACACACACACACACACACACAACCTGAGGGTTAAAGGAAGTCCTAGTATTTCCTACTGTCAGATTTATAAGACAAAGTTGCACCCCAAAAGATGTATTTGAAGTGATAGATTGCAGCACATACCACCTGGACAAGGGCAATGTAAAACAGCAGCTAAAATCAAAACCACTTGAATTCTGGCTCAGCTTTCTCCAGACAAGTCCTTAAAATAGCTTAAATAACAGGATGCAAGGGGAGGAAAACATTTCCTTTTAAGGATATGCATTCTTGGTGTGATTCAAACTTCTGCAGGAACATGGCTGTATAATAAGTTTATTTATTCTGAGGTTACTTGAGGGAGGGTGTTGGGGAGAGGTAACTGGCATTTATAATAATACTTCGTAAGAGAAAATGAGATTTCCTTTAAAACAAAATGCAGATGTGAGTCTAACATGTGTCATCTGAGAAAGACAGAGACAGAAAATTTCTTGTAGCAAACAGTTGGTTCTTTTCTGATGAATTCAGTAACAAGTATAGAAGATGGGGCTGTCTAGTGCCGTATTGGGAGCGCATAGTGAATTTTTTTAAAAGTGTAATGAAGGTTGTTTTGTTTTGTTTTTTGTCTTTTTCTTAAGGGATGCTGGGTATTTTTATTAAAAGTTAGCTCTTTACTTTCTGCCAGCATTTTGTACAGTGATTAGGTGGCATTTCTTTTCCCTGGTGCTTGTTAATGTCTGCCCATACTGACCAAATTTTCTGAACCAAAAAATTTGAGACTTATGCTGGCAGAAACACTGAGACTGTGCTAAATAATACAGGTTGAGTGATCATTCGTGTCTGTTTTTATCAGCTGGTTGAAAATATAATGCTAGAACAAATGTATCTTCCAAAAGCAGAGCCTTTTCTACCCTGTGCCAGTGTATAGTTAGAAGTGGGAAATGAGCGAGAAATGGCTTCCAGAATTCTGACAGTTTTGATGAGAAAATAAAGGGCCACTATCTTGCTTGATGGTTGTGACTTAGTTTCCAGTTGTTAAAACTGCTTTCAATGTAGGGCAGTATTTTCTGGATTAATTAATTATTAAATTCTCATGTTTATGTCAAATTTCCAAAAGGAAAAGTTTACCTTCTAATGCAAATTTGTGCTCCTGATTAATATTACTGGTGAGAGGGACACTTCTAAAATGCCATTATGCTACCTCATTTTCTGTCCTCTCAAAGCACATCAGATCCCTGATAATGCTAAGGATGCATTTGGTTTTGTTTTGTTTTAACTGGGGATTAACATAAAAAGTACTTTAAAAGTAATTGCATGTTATTTTGTCTTTCAAGTACTTTGACCAGCTGGGAGACAAAATTTTGTAAAATTAATTGTTAGCTGCCATTTTAGGCTCTCTCTGCCGTCTTATTGAAATTTAAATTATTTTCTTCAAAATACATGATTTAGGAGCTCTAAGAATGGCTTGATATAATTTACTAGCACTAAAACTAAAATATCTTTGATTGCAGGAGATAGTGTAAGGTGGATTAACAACTGCTGATGAAATACAAGAAAGTAGAAGTCTAGGTAGAACTTTTTAAAGATGTCACATGTTTTTCTCATCTCTGGGAATATAAAAGATAAATCTTCCAAGCAACTCAAAAATATTATAAGAATTTGAAAGACATTGTTTAAAGTGAGACCCAGGGGATTTGTCTAGTTTCTACATCTTTGGGGACCTGTTCAGTGCCTGTGACCAAACAGATACTCAGCATGCCCTGGAGGGTGATTCAAGCTAAGCAAATTCATGAGTATTTAGTAATCTTTATTCCATTTTATTTTATTTTATTTTACTTTACTTTACTTTACTTTAATTTTGATGAGACGATCTTCTTGCTGTGTTGCCCAGGCTGATCTTGAACTCCTGGACTCAGACAATCCTACCTTAGCCTCCTGAGTAGCTGGGACTAGAGATGTGCCCACCCTGGCTGGCTACATGGTATTTTTAATAACATCAAAGCAGGTTTCTACATTTGGAAAGAAACCCAACCTGACAGCCATCCTTGCGAGCCTACTTGGGCCCTCCTTGGTGGGTGTGTTCACTTAGAAAACCAAATTACAGATCTGAAGGCTGCGGGGTGGGGACAGGATTAGAACAAAGAGAATGAGATTGAATGTTATGTAAGGGATATTTCTGTCAAGTTTTGGTTTCCTGATGAATTGCCAGTCAGTCTTTTTAGTGCTATTTCTGTATTTTTTGCCAGTTGTTTAGTTTTGGTTTTAAAACCCTCATCCAGGATTAGAGGATTTTTTTTCCTGCAGTCAATGCTTGGCAACCAGTGATTCTAAAAACATATTTTTTTCCCATTGCTTCCTATCTGCAAGGCTAAATCTGAATCAGGATATGTGTGGCCTAACAACAAAGACTGTCGTATAATAACAAATTCTTATTTCTCCATCCCCCTTTCATGTTCTTCTGTCCTTTACTTAAAAAACATTTGTTATTACTACTCTAAGTTAGAAAAGGACTTTCCACATGTGGTTAATTTATGTTAGTTATATTTTGGGTGGCTACTTCCTGACATCTTTTAATCACATCAGTGGGCTGTCTTCTAATTAATGCTCAAGAGAGGTTATTGTAGAAAGAGTTCATGCAAATGGTAGTTCTCCCTGATCTCAGCCCTTGATTTCAACCTAATACAAATAAACTGCCAGAAAGAGGCTTGGTGCCTTGGTCACTTTCATGTAGATTTCAATCCCTTGTGGTTTTCCAGTATTTAACTTAAAATATCTCTACCTACCACTTCCACTGTTTAGACCGACTGTTGACTACCTGTTATGCCAGGTCTAAGCTGGAATCAATAACAAAGCATTTAACTATTGTCAGCTATGCCATTTCAGAAGTTAGAAAGGGAGACTAGATTTTAAAATATTTTTCTGTCAAAGATCACTGAAGTTTTGATAGTTAAAAAGAGTAAGCTATTTCCTTCTCTAAAGGTAGTTAAAAATGAACCAATATATTTCTCTAATGAGGTATAGTAGAGATCAGAATATTATCACTAGGTCTGTTTTTGCTATGCATTATTAGTCTGTCTCTGGTTTTCAAAAATATGTGTGTGGGAGGAGGAGGTTATAAAAGCCTGCATGTTCTGATTTAGAATCAGTGTGAGTCAAAAGGGACATCAGAAACTGTATGTTTGGTCCAAAGCACTCCTTTTACAGCTGGGAACACGAAGACCTAGAGAAGTGACTTGCACAAAGTAGTACCAAGTTGAAATTACATCCTGTGTCACACTGCTCCCATTGTGTGTCCCTTCAACTATGCTGTGTACCTTTCATTTGTGTCACACTCAGTTCCTAGTACTCAGGTCCATGTTAACTTCATAAAGAAAATAGGAAAAACAGATTGGCATTACACGGGCATGAGTCTATCTAAACCCAAGATTCCGGAGTTGCTCACCTACAATCAAGTCAAATTCATTTCACCATGCTGTGGTCTGGCCCAGATGGCTGCTACAGTTCTACTGTGCATGGACTCTGAGTCCTCTGCCTGGGACATGGGGATAAATTTGGCTATAGACATTAAAGAAAGAAAAAATCAAAAAGTTGCTCACATTCTGCCACAATGCTATGTGGATTACTTTGTTCTGTTTAGTAGCTGCGGATATTGCTTGTTTGATTTCTACATCTAAATAATTTATACATAGAAAAGCATGATATATGACCTTTTATCAATTCAAAGCAAAGAAAGTAAAAATATGCCCCAGGGAAATTGAATACTTTACCTTGAAGCAACTATACATAATTTTCAGAAGTATGGAGTAGCTTGCAATTGATATTTCCAAATTACATATTTTTTTATTTAAAGAGAAGAAGAAAGAAAAAAAACAAACAAAACAGAAAGAGGGTAGCAACAATACAGAATTCAGAAGGGGAAAGAAAAAACAAAGAACAACAACCACAAAAAAAAAACTAAATTGCCACTTGATAAGTTACATACTGTCATCATTGGAAATAGTTGTTCAACTTACAAAGTTAAAACATTCAAAGTACACATTCAAACAATGAGCCTGTTAACGGTTCTGTTCAACATTCTAACAAAACAGTAATATACACATCTATCTTACACACTTAAACACACATACAGTTATATCCTTTAGAGCACTTTCTTTTCCTCTCTTTTTTACAGTAGCAATTACACATTTTGGGTTTTATTACTCCTACAGTTCTTATTACTTTTTACACTAGAGAAACAATGTAATTGTTATTTATTTCACTAATGAGGATAGTCTCAAGTTGTCTCCATTTCCCTTTGAAGGTCTCAAGATCATCCTTCTTCATAGCTGAGTAATACTCCATTGTATAAAAATACCACATCTTTTTCATCCACTCTGCAGTTGATGGGCATCTTGGTTGTTTCCAAGATTTAGCTATTACAAGTTGTGCTGCTATGAACATGGGTGCACATATATCACTGTGATACTTCGAAGTATCGAAGTGATCGAAGTATTCAGTTCTCTGTGAAAATACCCAGGAGGAGAATAGCTGGGTTGAATGGAGCTTCCAGTCTTAGTCTTCTGAGAATTCTCCATACTGATTTCCATAGTGGTTGCACCAGTCTACACTCCCACCAACAGTGGAGCAGTGTTCCTTTTTGCCCACAGCCTCACCAACATTTGTTATCAGTTGATTTATTGATGGCAGCTATTCTTTCTGGTGTGAGATGATATCTCAATGTTGTTTTAATTTGCATTTCTCGAATGACCAGTGATGGTGAACATTTCTTCATGTATTTGCTTACCATTTGTATATCTTCATCTGAGAACTGTGTGTTCATCTCAGCTGCCCATTTTTGGAGAGGGTCTTTGAATTTGGGGGGGTTGATGTTTTCAAAGTACATATTTTTAATTGATAATTTTTCTTTGTTATTATAGCTTTTTGTTTTATTTTGTGGAACGGGGGATTGGATTCAGGGCCTGTGACATGCCAGGCAAGTCACTAAGCTACATGCCCAGCTGTACCCACATCCTTTTCTAAATTTTATTTTTGAGACAAACTCCTGCTAAATTGCCCAGGCTGACCACCAACTTGCGATCTCCTGTCTCAGCCTCCCAAGTACATAGCTGGGATTACAGATGTGTGCCATTACCCAGCTAATTGATAGATTTTTAAATGTGGTAAGTAATGTTTAAGGCTATCTGATGAGCTGTGAGTGATGGTACATGGTGGTAAACCTAGCACATGAGATGCTGACAGACGGTGATAAGCCTGCTGGACTCTGGATTACTCCATAAGGAGACAGAGTGGAAAGAAAGGAAGGGAGGGAGGGAGGGAAAGATGAAGGAAGGATGGAAAGGAAGGGGAAGGGAGGAAGGAAGGAAGGAAAGGAGGGAGGGAAGGAGGTAGGGAAAGAGGAAGGCAGGAAGGAAGGCAGGAAAGAAGGCAGGAAGGAAGGAAGGAAGGAAGGAAGGAAGGAAGGAAGGAAAAGAGAAGTAAGAAAATTTAACTCTAGGTGATCGAAGTATAGCTCAGTGTGGGGCATGAGGCTCTTCACATGCGAGAGGTCCTGTGTTAAATTCCAAGCAGGGGGCAAAAAAAAAAAAAAAAGACTGTTTGACCCAAGAAGAACACTCCATTGTGACTAAACATAGAATTTTATCATCTTTTGGGCTGGAGATACAGAGGTAAAGTATTTGTCTTTTACGTTCAAGGCCCTGAGTTTAATCCTCAGCACCACAAGAACAAAACAGGACAAAAATACACACGAGCGCGCGCGTGCGCATGCACACACACACACACACAGACACAAAAGAATTCCATCAGCCTTCAAAGTATTGCTGAAGTTTGTGTAGGATGTTTACTATTTAGTAATTGACAAAAATTAGCTAATTTGATTACACTTAGATAACACTTAAAATCCAACATATGTACTAGTCTAGAAATCTACACAATCTGCCTTGCACTTTCCGCTTTGCTCACTCTGCACAAGGCATGCTGGATCTCTAGTATTCCCCCAAGAAGCACTTCTTCATCCCAGACTTTGTATTTGTCATTTCTTCTACCTTAAATCTCTTTCCCTACATAGCCACATGATTCTTTCCTTTACCTCATACAAGTCTGTACTCAACTATAACCTCATCGAAGTGACCTTTCTTGACCATTCTGTCTAAATCACATTCCTCCACATCATCTCTATGACCCAGGGTTGCTTAATGTAATCACTCTTGACCTTTTGAGTTGCATAGCTCTGAATTGCATAATAAGGGGAAATATATGCATTGTAGGATGTTTAGCAGCATCACTCGCCTGTACCACTGGATGCCAGGAGCGTCTTCTCCCTGCCTAGTCGTAGCAATCAGAAATATCTCTACTCATTTCTAAATGACTCTGGGATTCAGAGGGACAGTACAGCCCCTGCTCTAACCCTTTGCCTTGCTTTATTTTTTTTCACAACACTTATATTATTTTATACTTTATATTTATGTCTCATGGATATATTATTTATGGTTTATAATTAGTGTGAGCTCAAGTACAAGACTGTCTTTTGTCTGTTGTATCCTTAGTCCCAACAGTAGAACTAGAACCTGGCAGAGGTTTTAAGTAATATGTCAAATAGATTACTGAGTTAAAAGACCTTCCCTTGAAGGATGCTGTAGTCATCTTAAGTCATTATCTGTTCAAACGTCAAATTGTATCTTTCAGTTAGAATTTTTCTTTCAGTACTAAGGTGGAACCTAGGGCCACATTCTCAGCACCCCTCCTTTTGCAGAGACAGGCTCTGGCTAACTTGCCCAAGCAGGCCTGAAACTTGTGATCCTCTAGCTTCAGACTTCTAATAACTGGAACTATAAGCACATGTGGCAGCACCTGAGTTCACCTATTATAATTTAATTTCTACATTTGATATTTGCTGGTGAAAGTAAAAATCTATTCATTGAATATTTATACTAGCCAGGTGTGGTGGTGCATGCTTGTAATCCCAGCACTTGGGAGACTGAGGCAGGAGGATCGCTGTGAGTTGGAGCCCAGGCTGAGTTATACTATGAGTTCAAGATCAGCCTGAACTGTATAGCAAGACTCTGTTTCAAAAAAAAATATCCAAACAAACAAGAAACCAAATATACTTAAGTGCTTACAACCCTTAAGACATTAGCCCTCCTTTTCAATAAATCAACTTTCAGTCATTGGTTGGGGTTGTTTTGTTTTGTTTTGTTTTGTGTTTTGCAGTACTAAGGTTGGAACTCAGGGCCTCATATACAAAAAGCAAGCACACTACCACTCAGCTGTGCCCTAGCCTAGTTTTTTTCCCCTGCCATTTCTAACAGTTTCAGAATAAGCACCACTCATTGAATCAGTACTTCCATACATATTCTCCTAAAACAGCAATAGCACAAAAATAAAAAGGTTATTTATAGAGACTTATTGAGTGTCTTCTTTACTGAGTACTGCATTCGTTTTTATGAACCTCGTATTTGTCTTGGATTAGTATTTATTTACATTAACTCTTGAAAAAACAAGTGGCCCTAAAAGTGGTTGCTTCATTTCAGGTGTACTTTGGAATAGAATCAGTGCTAATTCATAAAACTTATTGTAGATTAACACAACAGAAACATAAAACTCTTAAATATTTACAATAGAAATTGTGCTGTACCAGGCCAGTGTTGTGTTGGTGTACAATGTATTGCTTTTTAAATGTTCTCTTAAGTCTGCAATTTAATAATAATTGTATTAACTAACAATATTTTCTTAAAATTAGGGATGCTATTTTTAAGTAAAGCTTCTTATGTACTATTTAAAGTATCGGATACGTGATATAAAACCTTGTTCTTTCCCTTAAAATTTGCATTTCCCTTTCAAACATCTTTGGGCTCCAAAAATAGAAGATTGTAATTAGGTGAGCTTATAAACTGAGCCAAAAATGAAGAAAAGATACCTTTACTTGGTTAACACATTTCTCCTATTTTTCTCCTTTTTTATTGCTTACCCTTCTTACAAAGATCTCAACAGCAATGGATTCATTTGTGACTATGAACTTCATGAACTTTTCAAGGAAGCTAATATGCCATTGCCTGGATATAAAGTGAGAGAAATTATTCAAAAACTCATGCTGGATGGTGACAGAAATAAAGATGGGAAGATAAGTTTTGATGAGTTTGTTTATGTAAGTATGTGAGAGTCCACAGTTATTAGAGTAATTAAGTATTCCTTTGTCTAATGGGACCTTATAAGTAACATTATATAAAGTTGCTAAATATGCCATGTTATCACTCATGTAGCTAATAATATCTATGTTGTCCTGCCCACTCAATTTGATTGGTTCTTTCAGCCACTAAATATCGTGTAAGAATTGAGGAAAAGAACAAAGATACAATACAGTGCTCATTGTGTAAGGTGAACAGACTCCAGGGACATCATTACAGGGCATCCTTCAAGGTGTTAAATGGCATTCTTGAAGCATTCCATCTCTTTCCTGCACTGAATGCTATGCTCCACATTTTTAAGGATACACGCTGACTCACTGTCTCAGAAGTTTCCTAAGTTGAACCTTCTGATTAAAAAAATGCTTTCTCCTGTGGTAGTGGTATTTAAGTCTACCATTTTCTCTAGGGCGATCATTTTGATAATTAAATGTTAGAAGCATATCTTTTTAGTCCATTGGAAGAGGCATTTACATTTTTCGGTTTTTTTCTCTAGTGTCATCAGATGTACCTCAAGATTCCAAGTTGGTTTTACAACCATCCTAACTCCTCCTTATAGCACTTTAGTGTTTTGTGTTCAGTGCTTGTGCTAGTGTTTTGTGCTTGGAAAGTCTATGTGTGGCAGGCACTTGGTTCCTTATCAAAGCCTACCTCTTTCAGCTGCTAGCAATTGAAGCCTAGATTTTCTAGACTTCTGTCATTTTCAGTTTATGTTTATTGACAAACTATTTGGGATATGAAGAATAGCTGTTGCTTCTTCCCTCAGCTAAGAACATCATTAAGATTTTATGCATTTACTTATTATTAACTTAAGGTTGAGTTTGACTACATCTTAAGGGACACTCCTTTTAATTTATTGCAAGCTAAAAATTAGTGCCTAATAATTTTCACAAACTTCCCAGCACCTCTATCCTCCTTTTCTATGGCTTATTTTTGCCTCAAGACAGCTGCAATTATAACCCATTTTCCTACTTGTAACTGTGGCTCATTATGGCACGTGAAATTTTAGTTTGTTTTCTCCAATTAAGAGTTAACGCCTTCAAAACAGTCTAGAAGATCAAGAAGAGAATTGACTAATGATGTCTAGTTAGCTGTCAGCATTTTGTGCTAGTGTTATTGTCTTAAAAATGCAGACTTGTGTCATAATTGTAATGATACAGTTCTTGCCATTTTTCTTTTGAAATACTGATTTCCTCCCACTATTTTTGTCTCCAGTTATGGCCAAAGGCTTTTGTTTTGAATTCTGTGTTCAATAGTAAGTTGCAGTTGATTTGCAATTTGAGCACTTGCATGTCCTCCGATGTATAACTTGCTCCCTTTGTGACTGCATGTTTAATTGTAAATTTAAAGCAGCTCCAAGTAGCAGTGAATGCTGACTGATTAGCTCTGACACAAAGTATGAGTAGAGTTTAATTAGTCAAGAAACAAGGAGTGTGTTATCTTGTTAGATATTAGTTTCAGGGGCAAGAAATAAACTTGTTCTTGCATGGCAGGTTTTTTTTTAATTGTAGCTTAAGAAGTGTTGCTTGTAAACCAAGCTATAAGCAAAATCAGTTTATATTAATCTTAGCACATACAGCAGAAAAGACCACCACAATTAAATGTAAACTTAAAATGCAAATATTTTACAGTTTGTTTTTGTCTCTTCTAAGTATTTCAAAATTAAATTACTAATTTTTTATTCTTATAAGATAATGGGCATATTTTTCTTCCACTTGTGAAATGCTGGTATGGCAGAAAATTCTTTGGGCAGAAATGACTATTGAATTCTTATTTTCACAATGAGAAACTTGCTCTTGCATAATGATAACTTAGTTTCCTTTTTGAGGAGTTTCAACATTTGTACTAGGTTTACAGGTTTAAATAATACATACAGAGTAAGTAAAGCGCGTAGAACAGTGCCAAGCATGTAGTAGATGCTACATAGGTATTAGTTGTTGAGATGGTTTTCTTTCTTTCTTCTTTCTTTCTTTCTTTCTTTCTTTCTTTCTTTCTTTCTTTTTCTTTCTTCCTTTTTTCTTTTTTCCTTCCTTCCTGCCTTCCTTCCTTCTTTCTTTTCTTCCTTTTTCCTTTCTATTTCGAGATGGGACTCTTTGTACATTGCCCAGCCTTGACCTAAACTCCTGGGCTAAAGTGATTTTCCTGTCCAGCCTACCAAGGAGCTGGAACTAGATGCCTGTGCTGTCACACCCAGGTTTTTTTTTTTTTTGAGAATTTATTTTTTTGAGATTAGGCCTTGAACTCAAAATCTTCCTGCCTCTGCCTCCAAAATGCTGGAATTACAAGCATGTGCCACCACACCACACCACATCTGGTAGCTCTGGCTTCTACTTTTCTTAAGAAGTGTTCTTTTCTTCTTACACTTAAAATAAGCCCTCCCCCCAAAAAAAGGGAAAATTCCAACCTGCTCCTTCGGAAATAAGCCACAAACAGTGGAAACTGGTTGATTTTTTTTTCCAAGTTTGGTTGCAATCTTTCCTTCTTCAGTCATAAGCTTCTGGATTGTTTTGGTTTGGCCACTAGGCCTGTGCCAGTTAACTTTAGGGTCACAAGGAGTTAGCTAGTTGCTGCAGAAAGTCTTTGGAAGAAAGCCAGTGAAACTTACAAAAGGAATAAGAATTATATATTCCACAAAAGAGACTGAAAATGGTGTAAGGAATGAGAATGGATGTTGCTGCCTGCAGAGGATACCAGAAGTTTGTTCACAGATAACAAAAAAAGTGCTTCCAGTGAGGGGGAGGACAGCCCACACAGTGAGCTCATTAGGGTCACTGAGGCAGCTTTGGAAAAGATGAACTGAGAAGACTGCAGCACAGTGGTCTGCCTTGTGCTGTCTCTGGTTTCTGAGATTCTTGTTAAGACAAAACTTATAATCAAATAGCTTTATCATCCATTCTACCAATGTATTTACTACAGTAGAAAGGAAAATGCAGATTCTCATACAGTGAATCAACTTAAGAGATAAACAAATTTTCAATTGTTTCTTATCCTTTGAAAATAATTTAAGTTTAAGGAGCACAAGAAGATACTATGAAACTGAAAACATTGAGCTCGACTGAAAGATTTATGAGTATTTAAAAATATGTAGAGCCACATGTGGTAGGGTATGCTTGTAATAAGAGCTACTCAGAAAGCTGGACTTAAAGTTTAAGGTTAGCGTGAGCAACTTAAGGAGAACCGGTCTCCAAAAACAAGTCTTTTAAAAGCTGGGGATGTATCTCAATTGCAGAACACCCCTGGCTTCGATGCCAAGTACCACTTAATTTAAAAAAATGCAGTGGGTGGAGATGTAGTTCAGTGATAGGGCATGCATTTAGTATTCATGAGGCTTTAGGTTCAATCACACACACACACACTCACACTCACATTATGTAACTTTAGAAAGTTAACAAATTGAAAATTAACAAACTTAATTATAATTTTATTCATTATTCCCAAGCATCAAGAGTTTATTTGCATTAGGGGAGATATATAGATATAGATAATAGATATGTAGATACAGATATGGCTATAGATATAGATATATAGATATATGGTCTTTTTGAGACAGGGTCTCACTATAGAGTTCAGTCTAGCCTTGAGCTCACTTTGTAGCCCAGGCTGGTCACAAACTTGCAATGATCCTCCTGCCTCGGCCTGGTCTTGCAGGCATGCCCCATCATGCACAACTTACATTGGAATATTGTATAAGAAAGACATTTGTTTTTATTATTTTGTCATTTGAATTATTCTGCTTTTTCATGAAGTGTTCAAATTTGAATTTGTCTTTCTGGTGAATTTGTTATCATTGAAACCACCTAATTTTCAGAAGTAAATGATGCTTGAAACAAAAACACCCATAGTAAGAAAAATCACTTTTTTATGTCTCATTCTGAGGCAGTAACTTTTTTGTAATTGCAGTGATTTATGATACATCAGGTATGAGGAAATACACAATGATCAGATTTTAATTTATTTGGTAGTGTTTTACTAAGCAAAATAGAGTTTGGAATGAGGTATACTAGTAAATTCTGTCTCTTCTCTGAGCAGATGAATTCTTACCAAAGAGAAAATTATGGGGTTAAAATGCATTACATTTAAGTCTTTTCTACAGTCCCATGGCTGTTTCATTATATAATCTTGACTTGGAAGTGTAAGACAAATCAAATGAAGGTAGACTGAAAAAAATCAATTATAAATGAAAATTTTAATAATTGTAAAGTTACCTTGACTGCATGGTACTTATTAGTGCAAGAGTTGGTATAATACTTATAGTGGAGGAAAGGTGATTTTATTGGTTGTATGCAATATTTATAAGAGTTAATGTGTATGTGTGTATATGTATATAGACATAGGTAAACATACACACATCAATTCTACAATATTGCTTCTAAAATTATAGGTATAGCACAAAATTTCAGCTGTGAAAACAAGCTTGAATTTGTAAAAATTATTGCTTACTATTTTCCTAAATAAAATTGTTTATAGGCCAGGCATAATGGTACATTCCTATAATTCCAGCACTATGGGAGGCTGAGGCAAAAGGAATCCAAGTTTGAGACCAGCCTGGACAAACTTTTGAAAGACCCTCATCTAAAAAATTTAAAAAAAGTCTTGGCATATAGCTCAGTGCAAAGATGCTGAGTTCAATCCCCAATACCACACACACACACCCCACATTTACAGATCCAACAAAACTTATGATTTAAGAAAAGTAATAGGAAAAGTTTACTTTGTGCTTGAGCCACTGACCGCATTTGTACTGTTTAGCAACTTTTCTACCAGTTACAAAAGGTCACTTTTTCTAGTAGACTAATTACAGAAAGATGCCCTTCTGAAGGACTGAGTATTAAAAGACCTTGACACAGTGTTGTACAAAGCTTAGTGTCACATGAACTAGATTTCTCTAACCTGAACAGTTCTGTATTGTGACCGCCCTCTACAAGCCTCAAGACAAAGGTTATGTTGTCATAGGATGAGTACATGTGTATGTATTTGTCAGCAACACTAAAGGCCTCTGAGTTATTTAGCATTTGATCAACAAGTTTTCCATTATAGTCTCTCAAGTTTCTTTTAATGAATCCCCTTAAATAGGAGTTCTATACAGCACTGAAAGAAAGTTTTATAAAGTTGCTAGATCTTCTATTTGTCGTGCACTGGCTAATTTAGCTATGTACATTGATATGTAAAGAAAAAATTGGGGGGTTAGACAAATTCTAGTATTTAGGATGTATATAGAGAGATGTTTAGAATGTCCATTCAGGCTGGGGATTTAGCTCAGTGGTGTAAATTCCTGCCTGACCAAACACAAGGTCATGAGTTCGATCCCCGGTAACAATAAATAAATAAATAAATAAATAAATAAACAAACAACAGCAACAACAAAAAAGTGCTCTAGAATGTCCATTCAATCAAGTAGTTGTACCAGAATGTGAATTTTGCTTTGTTACCCCCTGTTTTTTTATAGTTAGGATATACAAGTTAACTTCATGGGCCAGGTTTCTTACTGTGAGGAAAAACTGGACACATAAATGCCCAAACAAGACAATCACTGGAAAACCAATTTTTTAACATCAATTAA
The DNA here is from genome assembly GCA_004027295.1 of Dolichotis patagonum. Lineage (NCBI taxonomy): Eukaryota > Metazoa > Chordata > Mammalia > Rodentia > Caviidae > Dolichotis > Dolichotis patagonum. The sequence continues at coordinate 10,234 of PVJX010023079.1, read as the reverse complement.
TTCTATGTAGTAATTCTTTTCTCTGTCTCCTTCCTCCGTCCCTCCTTCCTTTCTTTCTGTCTCTCTCCCTCCTTCCCTCCCTCCCTCTCTCTATTTTCTTTTGTTCTTTCCTCCTTCCTTCCTTCCTTTCTCTTTTTCTCCTCCTCCTCCTCCTCCTCCTCCTCCTCCTTCTTCTTCTTCTTCTTCTTCTTCTTCTTCTTCTTCTTCTTCTTCTTCATCTTTCTCCCTCCCTCTCTCTTTCTCTCTCTCTCTCTCTCTCTCTCTCTCTCTCTCTCTCTTTTCTCATATGTGTATATGGTACTAAGGTTGAACCCAAGCTTTACACTGGGCTGTATCCTCAACCCTTTTAGAGAAAGGATTATCCAGTCTGAACTCAAACTTATGCTCTTCCTGCTTCAGCCCTCTAAATGCTGGGATTACAGGCACAGGCCACCATTTTTACCTTGTTATTCTATAACCTTTAGTTGAATTTTGCTGAGCTACTCCCATCCTTCACAACATAGGGTGATTTGTTTTGTTTTGCTTTGTGAGAGAGTCTCACTATATAGTTCAGGCTGGCCTGAACTCACTGTGTAGCCAGGCTGGCCTCAAATACATGGTGATCCTCCTGCCTCAGCCTCTTGAGTGGTGTGCACCACCATGCCCGGCCACAAAATACTTTTTTGATGGAGTCATAAATTTTTATCTTTCTTTTCATTATGAGTTGTGGTTATGAAATGGGGGGATCTTTGAGCTTCTTCTAAAAAAGAATAAAGCTGTCCTTGATAGAAAGTTAATAGATTTACCCATGCCTTTGAACCATACTAGTTTTTGGCTTCAAGTAGATTCGATGCATGTAGCACTTACTGTTTTTTTAAAAGTGTGCGCAGTTGATGCTTCCTCATTAGTAGCAATATTGTACTTGTTTAGCACTGCAACACTGCAAGCCCAGTTTTCCTTTTAACACGCTTCACCAATGGAAAATAATGCAGGTGGCCAAGATATGAAAAAAATCAACATGCTTATTTTTTGTACCTGATTGAAAATGTATTGTGAGTCAACTAAATTATTTTAATTGATAGATTTTCCAAGAGGTAAAAAGCAGTGATATCGCTAAAACTTTCCGCAAAGCAATCAACAGGAAAGAAGGGATTTGTGCTCTAGGAGGAACTTCAGAGTTGTCTAGTGAAGGAACACAGCATTCATACTCAGGTAATCAATTCACTTACTTTAGGCTGTTACAATGGACTGAGTAAGGAAGATGCCCTTACACAGGGGCTGTGGACATGTTATTGGGCTTGGGACTAATACTGCTATAAAGGCCAATTTAGGCACTTATTATATGACGTTGTTAGCTTGTAAGTGATATCATATGATACATATAACAATAGGCTTTATTGCCTGTCACTACTATAAATGTAGTTTTTAAAGAATTTTGTAACTAATTTCTCTAAGAGTCAATTAACCTGCTCTGTTTATTAATGTTTTGATCCCTAATTCCTGTGTGGTGTCCAAAGAGGATAACCACATGTTTATGACACATTAGCTTTTGACCTTGCTCTACAAATATTATAGGCTTTGATGTTAAAAATTAACCTAAAGTATGAACTAATTTCTTCTTATTTAACATAATTTTAGAAGAAGAAAAATATGCCTTTGTTAACTGGATAAACAAGGCTTTGGAAAATGATCCTGATTGCAGACATGTTATACCTATGAACCCAAATACTGATGACCTGTTCAAAGCTGTTGGTGATGGAATCGTGCTTTGGTAAGACGTTAGCCTTTTACATCCAGATTTCCAAAACAACCTTCCATGTAATTGAAACATTTGTTGCTGGATGCTTGACAACTTCATATTTGGAAATCCTGGGGAAGATTAACAGGTTTTACCTTTTTCATTTCATCTCTAAGTCTGTCCGTGAACATAAAACTCTCAGGCATAGACTGGGGAATTTTTATGGGGCAAAGATCAGCATCCAGTTTCTTGTCTCATTTAGCAAGCAGAACATCACAACTTTGTTGAACTTAAGTGTGTCGGGATCTATTTATTCTGAAGCACTGTCTTGTTTAAAGAAAAAGAAAAGAGACTACCCATCAGTACTCACTCTCCAGTGACCTATTTCTGAAAAGTGCTTTTCTCACTGCAGCTTCCTCAGAGCCAGCAGTACTGTAGGTTGGCAGAAAGATTATCAGCACTCTCTGTTGCTGCTCCTATCTGCAGAGGCAGTATAGCAGCACAGTGATTAAGAGGATGCTTCATAATCTGTGAACCTGGGTTCATATTCAGACCTTGACGCTCCATAGCTGAGTGGGTGTGGTCCAATAGTTTACCCTCTTCGCATTTCAACTGCCATCTATTACAATCCCCATATTGTTGCGTAGGTCAAGCATCCCTAATACAAAAATCTGATTTCGGAAATGCTCCAAAATCTGAAACATTGAGCTCTGACATGACACGAGTGAATAATTTCACACTTGACCTCTTGAGACAGGTCACAGTCAAAATGCAGGCGCACTAAAAATATTGTATAAAATTACCTTCTGGGCTGGGGATGTAACTCAGTGGTACAGTGCTTGCCTATTATGTGAGAGTCCCTGGGTTTGATCCCCCACACCATAAAGCATTAAAATAAAAATTGCCTTCAGGTTAAATGTATGAGATGTATATGATGCATGAAATTAAAAATTGTTTAAAATTGAATCCAGTCCCTGAAATCTCTCCCCCATCTCTATCTCTCTCTTTGTCTCTGTCTCTGTTAGGGATGTGATGCAATACATATAATTATGGGCTTTATTACATGGGTTTCTATACTAACATGGATGTAATTCTTATAGAATTTTGTAAATATATCTATATATTCCAAAATCTGAAACATTTCTGGTCCTAAGTATTCCAAAGAAGGTTTGCTTGTTTCACAGCATTAAGTTGCTACCTATAAAGTACCTAGAGCAGGACAACAGATGTGTTTCAGATGGGAGTATAGTGTGTGACATTCCTCTGTTTGCAACATGGTCATTTTGGTTGTTGGAAAAACTGATTGTAAAAGTGTGTCCTTTCTGTCCATCTATATGCAGTAGAAATAATTTGACATTTGTTTCAATAGAGATAAACATACAGAACTATTTATTTAATATTTAAATTTTGCAAGGTTTTTTCTGTGCAGAATAAAATTTGTCAGGAAAGTATTATAAGCAACTAAAATGTTGGTGTTTAACTCTAAATTTTTTCTAATGAGGCTGGAAATGTAGTTCAGTGGTACAGTACCTGCTTTGCATGTACAAAGCCATGGGTTCCATCTCCAGCACTGCAAAAAAATGAAATAAAAAATAAATAAATTGTATCAAATGGGAAATTTCTCTCTAATATATCACAGGTTATAGCCTAACTAAAGTAACTTTTTCCTTCCGTCATCAAATGTAGTGGCTCACTCACAGTTCAGGCACCCTGTAACCATCTGGTCACTGGGCCTGGGGCATAGCTCAGTGGTAGAATGTGTGCTTATTGGCATGCATGGGACTGTAGGTTCAATTCCCATCATGGAAGAAAAAATGAAAGAGAGAGAGAGAGAGATTTCATGCTCGACTAATTTTATTGCTTTATGCAGAGATATTTTTAATTGTGATTTATATTATCTAAAAGAGACTACTTTGAATGTGGGATTTAATCTGTTTTTAACAATTATTTAGTAAAGTTGTTCTCAGTGTGTAAGTTATTCGTTCTCATAAGAGATTGTGAAGAATACAAAAACATGAAAACATGCCCTAATTCTGAGACCTAAGCACTTTAAACATTTTGGTTGTGTTTGTTACTGATGTTGTTGTTGATGGTGGTGAGCATCAAATTCAGGTTCCTAAGCATGATAGAAAACTGCTCTTCCACTGATACAGTCTCAGCCCTGGTCTTGTTTTGCTTTTGTTTATTGCATTTTTGTATGCGCAGATTTGTCATCAAAATCACCTATTGAAATTATTTTTAGATTACATGAAAGGTTCTTATGATAAACCTTACAATATTTATGAATGCTTAGTCTCTAAAAGTAAATCAATTCTTTTTATTTTTATTTCAGTAAAATGATCAATCTTTCAGTTCCTGATACCATTGATGAAAGAGCAATCAACAAAAAGAAACTTACACCTTTCATCATTCAGGTATGCACTGTTCTCCCCTCCCTAGTCCACAAACTGCTGTGTAAGGGCCAGTTTGACAGACTTAGGCTCTACACTCTGTGTATTCTCACTTAATCAATCCTCCTACAACAACTTTGAATTTGGGGTTATTATCCAGATTTCACAAAGTCAGCTGTGACTCAGGCTTGGCAGCTTGTTTAAAGTGAATATAGGAAGTGAGGTTCAAATACCTAACACCAGAGCCCTATTCTCATCACATAATGTGCTCAAATGTTGGGAAACTTGGCAAAAATGTTTATACTCTTAATTAACTGGCTTACTTATGGAATGGAGCATTTTTCTTTTCCATCAAGTATTAGTAGCAAAATTTCTTCAGGCAAGAACACCTTTTGGCATTTGGAGACTAATAGCTTTTAGAACTTGGGTGTATGTCATACTGTTAGACTGTCTTTGTGCACTTTTAGTACTATGACACTGTCTTCACAAGGATATATTTACTTTAGTCTCAGTCTTTTCCTTTGGTGTCAGCATATTTCAGAAAGAAACAAAAATATCAGCTTCCCATGGAATTCTGCAAAAGTTAATAGCAGTAAGACAGAGATTTGTTTTAACTATGCTACTTAGCACTGAAATCTGGAATTTGTTTTCTGTGAATTATATATGGGTGAAACAGAGGGTGTTTTCTCATTGAGGGTTATTTTCAGTGAATGTAGAAGTAGACTGAAAAAATGGAAAGGTCAAGAAGCTACTGTATAATTTGCCTGCCTTACAGGAAAACTTGAACTTGGCCCTGAACTCTGCTTCTGCCATTGGATGTCATGTTGTGAATATTGGTGCAGAGGATTTGCGGGCTGGGAAACCTCACCTGGTTCTGGGACTGCTTTGGCAGATCATTAAGATAGGCTTGTTCGCTGACATTGAATTAAGCAGGAATGAAGGTAATAAAGCACAGTCACTATTTTGAAAGTGTTATTGGTTATTTTTTTTCTAGCCATGCAGACTGTCATGCTTGCACTTAATTGACATGATCAAATGATAACTAGAATTAACATAAAGTAATGCTATACAGTTATTGAAGAAAACAGCCTAATTGTAACTCTTCTGTAATCATAATTAACATTTATTTTACATTTTACATTTATTTTATGATAAATATAAAAAAGCACAGAGAACTTTCTCAAAGCCCCCAAACTTGATGTCTTTTGCTACTGTCCACACAGCCCCTACTCCATCACCACTGTGTGCTAAATTCTTTACTTTTGTTTTTGCTTTTTTGTTTCTTTTACTTTTTCCCCACTCTTTTTTATTGATTACACAGACTAATGGGTTTCATTTTGGCAGATTCACGTAAGAATGTAACACATTTTGATCATTTGTTGTGCGTAAACCTCCTTGACCCTTCCTCCCCACAGTGGAACACTTTGGGGAAATTTCAATTCATATATTTTGTGTATATCCAGCCACCCTATTACCTCCTCCTCCCTCTTATTCCCTTCTTATCCAATAATAATTTCCCTTCTACTTTCTTGTCAGTAACTTTTAGTACCTTTCATATTCTACCATAAATTTAGGCCTCATCCAGAATTTTCTAACCTACACTTTTTTCCCTTTTTAAATTTTTTTTTTATTTTAAAGGGAGTAAAACAAAACAGCACAAAGCAGATCAGAACAAAACAGTGCAATCAACACAGGATTTCAGTATAAGACAACAGAAACTCAACAGTGGTTACCATAATGTCTCTTGTTTTCTTTGAAATAGTTGTCCATACCTTCACACACAACTAATTCAATCAAAACAAAAGAATGAAAACATTACAAGCCTTCAAAACCAAACAATAAGAAAATCAACAATGGCTACAATAATGTCTTTTATTCTCTTCAAAATAGCTATCTATACCTTCACACATTGAAATTAAATAATACAAAACAGACTAAAATCAATCAAAACAAAGAATAAAAGCATTACTGAAATTCACAACAAGACAATAGGAAATCAGCAATGGCTACCATAATGTCTCATTTTCAAAGTAGCCTTTCATACCATCCCACATAATAAAATCTATTCTTGTAAACTCTTTAGGAGAAGTTTTAGGCATGGATAAGCCTATACATGTACATCTATCCTTTCTGTATTAGAGGGAAAAACAAACCAAAACAAATTACTAGAAAAACAAGAAACAAAAAAGATAAATAAATAACAATAGCAAATAGCCCAAAACAACGATTGTAACCTACTCTTCATCAAAATCACGACTTTGCGCTTGCCAGGCAGGTGCTTATGCTGCTGAGCCAAATCCCCAGCCCCACTAATCTATTCTTGATGGTACTACAGTTCCTGAACCAGCAAAAATTCATCTTTTTTTTTTGTTTTTTTTTTTTTTTTTCGGTACCGGGGATCAAACTCATGACCTCACGCTTGCCAGGCAGGCGCTTAAGCCACTGAGCTAAATCCCCAGCCCAAAAATTCATCCTTTTTATAGCATAGATTTTTTTTTGGTCACACATTGATTTGTAGGATATATGCATATATGTAATAAATAAAATTGTTCCTGGGTTCTTAGAAGTACTATATCATTCTCTCTATATAAAGTTTTATATGTCAACTGGTACAAAGTTTGCTTGGCATGTGCAAGACTGTGTTTTTGATCCCTAACACTATAGAAAAGAATAAAAATTGTTAAGCACCACTCTGAATACTTTTATTCCAGAGATCTCTAGCATCACATCTCAATCCTCAATTACTTTTAGAAAAGAGCATATACTTGGGATTCTCAGTGTTTTCAATGTCATAATATCTGCTAAATCTTATTTTATACCTTTACACATTATAAAGTTTTGGCACAGGGAGTTGTTTTGTTTTTGCACTTTTGATCCATTGTTACATTTACATTTTCAATCCTCTGATTTTCTTTTGTTTGTGTTTTGTTTGTTTGAGACCGAATCTTGCTATTATTCTCAGTCTGGTCTTGAACTCTTGGGCTCAAGTGGTCTTCAGGTAGCTGGATGGCAGGTGCATACTCCTTACTCTGCACTGATGCTCTACATGTGGATGAATAAAATTGTTCTAATTGCTAGTTTTCTTCACAGTTCTGCTAGACTTGCTTAAAGGAGTTAAAGGAAAGGGGAAACAACATAAAATGACATTGGCTTATTTAGTAAATGAAGTGCATAGACACCAGGGTGTTGGGGCTCTGGGTTAATGGTGATGTCTTTGCTCTGGCTTAAATATCTAAGCACTACAATGACAGGCATCCACTGAAGATGACATTTTTCTATCTAGTTATTACTTAGATCTCATCAGAAATCAGACAGTTTGTCTTGTCCAATATCAATCCCGTTTCATTTCATGGGAGGTAATATTGCATAAGAACTACATATATTCCTAAAATACTGTTTAAATTTAGTTAGTTATCTGTGTGAGAACCCAATAACTTTTTATTCATTACCTATGGGATGGTTTACTAAAACAGCAGTAAAATATATATACAGTTTGGCTTTGGAGCCAGGAATATAGCTCAGTGGCAGAATGTGCATTTTACATGTGTGAGACCATGGGTTCAATCCCCAGTACCGAGAAGAGAAAAAGTAAAAGAGAGTGACTTCTTCCACACATTCAATTTAACAAAAGCAAAATTATTGAGGAACCTTCCTTTTAAAGTAAGTTCAACTTGTCAAGTAACTAATTATGCTTAAATATAAATAAGAAAAATGCATGTAAATGTAGAACAAGGTAAAAGATACTAAACTTAGAATCTATAGCATTATTTGGTATTTGCAATGTGAAGAATAATAAGAGAATAAATAAATATATAACTTACATAATATTTACTGTGCATTCTCATAATATCATGTCTTTCAGTATCACCTGGTTTAGTAATTGTTTGCACATCTGTTTATCTTTTGATTAGACTGAGTATCTTGAAACCAGGAACCACGTCATACTAATTCTTGTTTTGTTTTGTTTTGATTTTTTGTACCAGAAATTGAACTCAGGACCTTGTGCTTACCAGGCAGGCATTTATGCCACCAAGCTCTACCCTTGGCCATACTAATTCTTGTATCTCTATTACTTAACAGTGTCAAAAGGACAAGCCATGACCATTATCATATCATATATTGGTTACTGGAGGTTATTTTTTTCTTTCCAGCCTTGGCTGCTTTACTTCGAGATGGTGAAACTTTGGAAGAGCTTATGAAATTGTCTCCAGAAGAGCTTCTGCTTAGGTGGGCAAACTTTCATTTGGAAAACTCAGGCTGGCAAAAAATCAACAACTTCAGTGCTGACATCAAGGTAACTGTGCAAAGTACTCTAACACCTTTGAGGAATGTAATGGCTTGGGGATTTTATTCCAGCCTAACACAGAAAAAGTGCTAATAGTACATCACCAAGCCTTGTTGCTCCTTGGCCTTGATGACAGGTTTTTTTTTTTTACTTAGTTGCATTTATTTATTTTGCAAAGGTTGACGTAAAACCAACCCAGAGCCTTGTGCATGCTAAGCAAGCACTCTATCACAGAGCTACATCCCTAGCTCTGCTGATGGTAAATTTTAGTATAGAAGTAGAGCCAAGTACAGAGCACGAGCATTAAATCTCTCAATTTTATGGAAAAGGGTCAAAGCATTGCAGTACTGTTTTTTTTTTTTTTACATTCTATTGCTGAAAATGGAAGGTAAAAGGAAAGGACATGACTGTCTAGTCCAAATTGTCTTTCCCAAGTCTCATTGTGCCTTTTAGTAAAGACCAGGGAGAAGAAAAACCTCAAGCACCCTGTCACACACACAGCCGCCACCACCCATCCCCATGGTGCCAAGGATGAAAAACGGAACCTTCACACAGAGCTACATCCCTCAGTCCTTTTTTACTTTTTACTTTGACAGAGTCTTGCTAAGTCACTAAATTACTCAGGCTGCCTCAAACTTGCAGTCCTTTTGCCTCAGCCACCCAGAGTACTGGGATTCCTGTCGCCTTTCTAACTCCATGTTTCCCTTGTCATATATGCTTAATTTTAAATATTTAGTTCCTTAATGGAGTGCTGAGAGCTTGTTTATGTCTATTTCTCCTACCTCAATCCCTGCCCCAGTACCTTCACACTAAGGTCTACCTGTAACACAGTTCTTGTCACATAAAAGCCCCTCAAACAGGCTTTCTACTGTATGGTTCATGTCTGTAATCCCAGCACTCTGGGAAGCTGAGGCAGGAGGATTGTAAGTTTCAACCCAGCCTGGGTAACTTAGCAACTTAGTAAAACCCTGTCTGAAAATTTAAAAAGGGCTGGAGATGTAACTCAGTGCAAAGGCCCCAGTACATTATAAACCATTAAGAAAAAGAAGCCCTACACATATTTCTTGTGTCAAATTGAATTTTGGCATTCACTACTCATCATAGTGCCTTTTGCTTCTCATACAAAAAGAGACTGAATAAGAAATATAGTTGACCCTCTATATCCTTGGGTTCTGCATCTATAGAATGCCTATGAGGGAGGGGGTTACATTGGTACTAAACATGTAGACTCTTTTCTTGTCACTATTTCCTAATACAGTAGAACAACTACTTACACTGCATTTGAACTGTACCTAATACATGATTTAAAGGGTATGGGAACCCTGGTCTAATGGCATAACCTGTAATCCCAGAACTCTAGGATGCTGAGGCAAGTGGATGACAAGTGTGAAACCCAGACTGGGAAATTTAGTTACTTAGTGAGACCCTGACTCAAAATAAAAGTTAAATAAATAAATAGCTGGGATGTACCTCTGGGTTCAATAGTCATTACTACATTAAATAAAATGAAGTGCTTGATATGCTTATGTTATAGCAAAACACCATTTTACATAAGAGGACTTGAGCTTCTCAGATTTTTGTGTCCTCAGGGTAGGGGGAAGGAATTGTTCTGGTACCAACTCCCCACAATGCTAAAAGAGAACTGTGTGGGTTTTTTTTTTTTTTTTTTTTTTTTGGTACTGGGGATTGAACTCATCGCCTCGTGTCTGACAGAGCAGGCGCTGTGCCGCTGAGCTACAACCCTGGCTCTGTGATTCTATTTCCAACTCTCTTGAAACTGCAGATGTAAAGACACAAGGAAATAACTTGAGGTTTTCAGTTTGTTTTTGTTTTGGGCAATCA
>PVJX010023078.1:19911-29928 GCA_004027295.1 Dolichotis patagonum | reverse complement strand
AGAGTAAGTTTTAAAAATAAAGAGATGGAGGGAAAAGGGATGAAAAAAAGATATGTTATATACCCGTATCAACAAACGGAATATAATCATTATATACTACAAATGTACTAATGAGCATGGTAATGCATGTCTGTAATCCCAGCACTTGGAAGGATGAGACAAGAGGATCACCATGAGTTCAAAGGCAGCTTGAGCTACACAGTTCAGGGCCAGCCTGGACTACAGTGAGCCCTTGTCTCAAAAAACTAAAAAATTCTGAAATATCTACATGTACATATGAGATGTTTTGGGGAGGGAATTCAATTCTAAACATGAAATTCATTTATGTTTCAAACACATCTAAAGATAATTTTACATGAAAGTCATCCCTACTGCAAATATATCTAAAGATAATTTTATATGTTACTTTCAGTGTACTTGTACTTTGTCTGTAGCACACCACATGCAGTCAGGTGTGGCATTTTCCACTTGTGATATCAGGTTGGTGCTCTGAAAGTTCCGGATTTTGGAACATTTTGGATTTTGAATTTTTAGATTAAGGATGCTCAATCTATACTATTTCCCTTTTAAGGAGAAATTTCACAATAAAAGGTTAAAAAAAAAAAAAAGAAAGCACTAATACCTTCTAATACCACATACCTCACTCAGTTCTTTCTTATCCAAATTATCCAGATGAATTTTGGTCCAATATTTGTCTAGCAAAGTAGCGTGACTATTTAGTGGCCGATACCAATTTCCTCCACAGTTTAAAAGTCTGCATTTAAAAAAAAAAGAGTCACATAAAATTTTTAACTTTAGTCTTCAATTATAGTAGACCTCCCTTACTCTTGGGTTTAAAACTTTACAGATGGCTGAATCAGACAATACATTGTTTTTTTCTATACACACACCTGTGACAAAGTGTAATTCAGAAACCTGACCCAGTAAGAAATTAATGAACAACAAAAGGTAAAATAAGACAACTATACAGTATTTTTTTTTTTAATTAAGTTCAGGCATAGTGACACAGGCCTGTAATCCCAGCTACTTGGAAGCTGACAGAAGACTGTAAATTTAAAGACAGGCTGGGCAACTTAGAAAGATCAGGTCTTAAAATCAAAAGGCAAAAGAGCTAGAAATGTAGCTCAGTAGTAGAGCGCTTGCCTAGCATTTGCAAGGCACAGGGCTCAATATCCTGTATACATGTTTTATTTCTGGAATTTTTCATTTAATATTTTCAGATCCCACAGACAACTGAAAAATGAAAGCTATGGAAAGCAAAATCACAGATAATGGGGAAGGACTACTACCCTACCCTTGCTATTACCTACTACACACTATCTCACATAAGAACACTCATAATCCTTTCTTGGTGCCATATACTACTCCATTAGGATTACAGGGAAGACGACAAATGAAAAGTTCAACAGTTGACCTATGTTTGACTCTTTTTCAAAAAAGGCTTCACAGAGGTTTAAACAAGTTATTTTCTACCACTGCAAATGATTCCATGAGGTATTTTAATCTCAATGACATATTGTTCCTTAAAGCATACATTAACTTCACAGCACACACTCCTACGTCTTTAGCACTAATAATAAATTTACTGCTTGTTAACAGAAGCTGCTATACCTGAAATTATTAAAAATTTCCTGAAAGAAAAGCCAAGAAGAAATATATGTCAAACACATACTCTAGACAAGGTACATACTTACATATAAACCATTTAATTCTCACTATATATATATATATATATATATATATATATATATATGTATATATATATATATGATAGTTAAGATAGTTATATGATAGTTAAGATAGTTATATATATGTGTGTGTATATATATATGTGTGTGTGTGTGTGTATATATATATATATATATATATATATATATATATATATGAGACAGTTAAGACAGTTATACTGATTTCTCTGAGTTCATTAAACACTTGTGCTGGTATTGTTCAGACAATTGAATGCAGATGCCTTGTGCTCTGGGTGAATGATTTGGGAAGACATTGTGCAATGTATGCACCATTGTTGCCCCTGATTGCCATGTTTTGAATTTTTTTTTCTCTTTGAAACAAAATGGATTTGAAAAATTACTTTTAAAAAAATCATCAAAATTGAGAAAGATGGCTCTATCATCAGTTCTAACTAACTATGCTTAAAGTAGCCCCAGAGAACTCTGTTCTAGGAACTGTGACTTTGACATGCAGCCTAATGGGGATCAGGCTGTAAAGCTGGAACAGAAAGGTTACTAGCACATACCTCCTGGTTGCAAAAAACTGAAATCCAGGAGCCACTTTCAGACTGTCACTGTGGCCAGGAATCAAGAGCTCTCCATTCTCCAACACTGGGATCAGCACAGAAACCTAAATCACAAAACTGCACTGATAAAGCCATTAAGACATTAGAAATCCACACGCACACAAAAAATATTCTCCAAATAATGGACATGTCCTCAGAGGAAACTTCACTCACCACTCAGCAAATTTTGGGGAGAGGGAGGGCTCAAAGGCAGCAAGTCACCTACTCTCCAGCATAGCACTTTATAAACTGGACATTCACTGAATGCCAACTATGGAACAGAACCAAGCAAGATGTCAGGATAGCAGGGTGTAAGGGTGCACACCCGTGATCCTGGCACTGGGAGACTGAGACAGGAGGATCCTCTCTTAGTTTCGAGGCCAGCCTATACTACACAGCAAGAACCTGCCTCAAAAAAAAAGATGTCAGCCAGCATACACCCTTTAAAGCTCAGTTCTGATGGAAAATAACAAACATGGAAACCACCACACATGATGTAGGCATATAAATGGGAGTGATACAGAAGAAGAGCACTGACACTGCTCCAAAGGTAATCATATTTGCTAAGTCATAAAAGTATAACCAGGAACCAGGTGTGTTGACATATATAATCCCATCACACTGGAATGCTTCATGAAGCAGGAGGATCTCAACTTTGAGCTCACCCTGAGTAATGCAGCAACTTAGCCAAGACCCTGTGTCAAAAAATTTTTTTAAAAATAGGAATGCAGCTCAGAACAAAAGGCCCTGGGGTTAACTGCCAGTATGGTATAGACCTCCCTCCCACCCAGCCAGACCTGGTAAGAAAGAAACAGCATATATATTCCAATCAAAAGTAATAATGAAGGGCCGGGGGTTTAGCTCAGCAGTGTAAGTGCCTGCTCAAATGCGAGGTCAGGAGTTAAATCCCCAGTGCCCCCCCCATCCCCCCCCCCCCCCAAAAAAAAAAAAAAGTAATAATGAGCTGGGCGTGGTGGTACACTCCCCTAATCCCAGCACTTGGGAGGCTGAGGCAGGCAGATCGTTGCAAGTTCGAGACCAGCACAGGCTATGAAGTAAGTCCAAGGCCAGCCTGAACCACATAGTGAGACCCTGTTTCAAAAAGTCCAAAAAAAAAAGGGAATAATGTAAGTGTGGTGGCACAGGGCTGTAATCCCAGAGACTTGAAGAGTTGCGGCAGGAAGGTTGCAAGTTGAAGAACAGCTTGAACAACTTAGCAAAATCCTGTTTCAAAATGAAAGCAGCCTAGAGAGGGCAGTTCAGTGCTAAAGAGCTTCCCTAGCATGTATAAAGCCCTGAGATTTCAATCCCTAGTACCATTAACAAAAATCAAGGGCTGGGAATTTAGCTCAGCAGTTTAAGCGCCTGCCTGGCAAGTACGTGTTCGATCTCCGGTAAAATCAAATGCATAAAAATTCATATGTCTAAGAATATGGTTTAAGAAGATTCTACTATGATTGGGAAAGATTGGAAACAGTAGAAAAATGTCATGTTTACTGATAGTTTAAAGATATCCTGTATTGGGTTAAGGACACTGAGCTTTTTCATGAGAAAAAAGTTAGACTTTAGGTGGAGAAAAAAAATTTTCAATTTCAGAAAATTAACTATACATCAATGAAGATAAACTGTAAAGGACCTAGATTGGAAGAGAGGAGGACAAGAAGGACACTCTTTAGATACCAGCTAATTAGTAAGTAAAGTAAGAAACCCAGTGCTAAGGCAGTGGGGGTAGGAAATGAGAGACAAAGATTTAAAAAGAGGGGTGGAGATAGCAATAAAAAAAGAGACTAATTGGATGAGGGGGATAGTACCTAGAGTCTGGCTTGTGACTATAGAGCAGAAGATGCTGCTCTAAGAGCAGACAAGTATCAAGTTGGACATCTTGAACTTCCACTGCTTATGGGACATCCAACCAGACTTCAGAGTGGGGACAAGGCTAGCCTCAAAATCATGTACAACCTCCTAAGTAGCTGGGACAATAAGGGCACCAACCCATCAGGTCCAAGCAGAGATTTTTTTAAGCACGTAAATTAGACATATGCATTTAGAAGTAATGAGTTTATAGGAGAAGTGCATAACAAAAAGTGAGAAGAGGCCAAGAAAAAAGGGTTCTGAAATATAAGACATTAATTTTTCTTTTTAAGACACTGTCTCATTATATAGTTCAGGCTTGCCTTGAATTCACTATGTAGCCCAGGGTGGCCTCAAACTCACAATGGTTCTTCTGCCTCACTCTGCCAAGTACTGTGATTAGAGGCATGAGCCACCATACCTGGCTAATTTTTCTAACTATAATTACTTCATACAAGGCTAAGAGGTAAAAAGGAAGTCCAAGAAGCAGGGGCAACTCCAGGATATTCTAAAAGTTGAAACTAAAGAATACCACCTTAAATGAGATAAGTAAAAAGTAAATCAATATACTGATGCATCAATACTCCGGTTTCCCTTCACATCATATAAATCTTCTACCTTAAAATGGCAATGTATCAAGGCCAGGGATGTAGCTAAGTGGTACAGCAATTTCCTAGCTAACATGAGCTCTAGGTTCAATCCACAGCACTATTTTAAAAAGGAAGGGAACTCAAAAAGAGACAACATAGCTAATTATACTAACTTTTTCAGGCAAGCAACATATTTTATTATTTTTTGTTTGTTTTTGTTTTAACACACTCCAAAATGGAATCTTGTCAATTTGTCTCAGGGTACACTGAGTAGTCAACTGTTACTTCAGGGCCTTGAAGTCTTCAATAAGTCTTAACCCTGACAGAGTAGCTAAAGCTAATCATTATTTATATTTACAAAACATGTGAGATAGTCACTAAGAAAACAAACAGGTATTTCCATAGTATATGACAATGACTACCAATACTAAGAATATTCAGTATATTAAACTTTTTTTTTTTGGAGACAGCATCTCACCATGTATTTCGGATCAGCCTTAAACTCACTATACACTCCAGATTAGCCTCCAACTTCCAGTGAGCCTCCTGCCTCAGCCTCCCAAATGTTGGATTACAGGCACGCACTACCACACTCACTTCTATATGAATTTATTTAAGTTTAAAAAACAAATCTAATAGTTTGAAGCTTATATCATCCCAGATGCTATAAGTATTTAACACAAAGTGTTAACATTAGATGATAGGATATCAAAAGAATCATTATAAATCCTGAGGCTGAAATCAGAAAAATAAACCATAATTTTATAACTAAAGAAAGAGAGAGAGAAAGAGAGAGAAGGCTTGGGATGGGGGACTGGGTCAACTAGTGTTCCAGATACAATAATCAAGGAATCTATCCAATTTTTAAATAAACATAACTTTATAATAATAAACTTTAAATCTTATCAACTAAACCACATACTCACTGGAAACAAATGGGTTACAAGAGAATGATCTGTACAAAATGAAACTTAAAAGCACAAAAATTTTCTGATGATCACCAAGCACTGCAAAAAGGAAAACTAAGAAACTGTCAGTTTTGTCTTTAATATGGAAGTGGTCACCTCAGAAATATACTCAGCTATGCAACAAGAATAGATCTCTAAGCTCCATCATGGCCTGGGTGGAATATCTTATGTTCACCTAATTTCTTTAGCTCTAATTCCAAGACCCATAAAATTAAAGATTTTCTAGATAATACAATACCTGAAAAAAAAAATGTTTGGGAAGTACAGCACTCAAAAAAAGAACCCAAAATTTTACAGACTATCAAATCAGAGCCCAGCCAAGTAATCCAAAACGTCCAGTCAAATTAGACAGGTAACTGAATAAGATTCCCACAAGTCATGATAAAGCAAACACCATATCACTATTAACAAAATATTATTTAAGAAGGAAAGTCTGGAGGGCAATGCTTTAGCAAGATAACACACCACATCTAATGGGGCATAGTCAATATCCTCTAGAAGGATCCAGTGGCCTTTTGTAGCTGCCTGGGTCAGGGTGCCGGGCTGCCACACAAACTCTCCAGGGACATCTGTGCAGCGATACATGCCCAACAGCATCTGCAGAAAGAAAACAATGTAATTAGTGAAACCATTCACCTGAGGTGCCCAGGCTATATCCTTTGATTAACTGTTAAACTTCAACAGGAAAAGTATGCATTAAAGATTTACACATCTTGCTCCAACAGTCATGGGCAAGAGCTGTAACTACTCTTATATGCCCTTAGTAAAAACAATCTCTGCCAACATTGTCAAGCCAACCAAACTAGTATTTATTTGCCATTTCTTAATTACCTTACTGTCAGTCTGATCTCCAAGCTGGACTTTTAGAAGCAGAGGAGGTTTCCTTCTACCCGTCACTGCAGCTAAATGTTCAACTAAGGAAGTTTTGCCACATCCTATTGGTCCTTCCAACAACACAGCATTCTGAGAAGCTACTGCCATAGCCAGGGTCTGAAGATTCTTGCAGACAGACTCAGTTAGCACATATGACCTAAGGGCCAGCTCCTGTTCTCGTGAAGAACTATCACTAGCCTAAGGAGGCAAATGAGAAACAAAACACACATCCATAAGAGTCCTTCCCACAAAGAATGTAAGTTCTATAACAATGGTATCAACTTTATATAAATCACAGCCTATACATTAACAATACCAAAACTATAATAATAACAGGTATGTGATCCAGAGTCAGGATCAGGGGCCAGGGATTTAGCTCAGTGGCATAAGCGCCTGCTTGACTAGCCCAGGGTGGCGAGTTCGATCCCTGGTATCAAAAACAAACAAACAAACAAACAAAAAACAATAACAACAACAAAGTCAAGATCAGACCATCTCTCCACTTGTTTTAGAAGGAGGGTGGCTACTGTAGTCAGGGTCTGCAAGGAAAATAATTTAATACAGATACATAATTTATAGAATTATTTTATAATAATCACCCAAAGAGTCAAACACAAAATGCAGGAAATCTGCTAATACAGAAATGATAGATATACATGTAGAGACTCATGCATGTGTAGAGCTTATAGACAGTTTACGAGAACCAACTATATAACACATGTTGAAATGAACAACTACTTTGAAGAAAAAGAGACACTACAATACCCAGTGCTGATTCCATAATGTCATGATGTGAAGTCCAGCAAAACTATCACTTTTTGTTTAGCTTGCTTTGCCTTGTTTAAGTTCAACACACATTAAGGTATGGACAGCTGTTTTGAGGAGAATGAGAGACACTATGACAGCCATTCTTGGCTTCCCTAATGTCTGGTTTTGAAGACCTGTAATGCCCTCCTCGTCCTGCTCAGATCAATTCCATACTATGTTGTTTCATGTGAATTCCCTGTATGTGACAATATGGACAACTATTTGGAAGAAAACAAGAGTCAATATGATAGAGAGTGAATATCTCCGATTGTCTAGTTTTGAAATTTTTGTCTCTTACATTGCTTTCTTGTGATCCACTCTGCTCTGTTTTGTTGTGTTTAATTTTACCCTTTTGATATAATTGCATGTATATTTGAGTGGGTAAGATGGATGACCATATTGCTGTTTTTGTCAGATCATGGAGCAGAACTGTTAACAGTCTCACTGTTTGTCTACTTTACATGTTTTAACTTTGTAATTTGAACAACTATTTCCAAGAAGTCAGTATGTAATTTGTCAAGTAATAATTTCTTCGTTTTTTTTTGTTGTTGTTCTTTTCCTTTTTTCCTTGGAATACTGTATTGTCGCTACCCTTTATTCTGTTTTGTTTTGTTTTTTTCTCTTTAAATAAAATTATAAAAAAAAATGCAGGAAATCTGTCCACAAACTAAATATCCCTAGAAATCGAGCCAAGGGCCGGGATCCCATGGCAACACCCGATATGAGTCCATCTGAGGACCTAGAGCACATGAAAATATCTCATGCAAGTCTGTTTTATGGATCTACACAGGGAAAGCCCAAAGGGCAGCAGCAGAAGCCAGAAAGTCTATGCCAGTAAGATGAAGGATTTGTGCCAAAAAAGGCTGAGGATTCTGTACCAGAGCCAGGAAGTGACACTCAAAGTAAGGACCAGTGCTCCCCCAAAAAGTACTACAGCCATTCTCAGAAATGAAGTCCCGAGCTCCCCCTACGATAAGAATAGACAAGTTCTTATGAGGAACAGCACAACAAGCTTCTCCTAGAGATATGAACAGTACACCATCTTCCACTCTAGAGCCAGGAAGCAGTAAAGGACCAGAGCGGCCCCAAAGTGAACTGCACATTCTCAGCGACAAGGTCCCAAGCTCCTCTGACAATGTGAACAGTCAAGTTCATTTCAAGAAAGAAGCTCCTCCAGGAGAATGAACGGCAATAGGAGAACCAACAACACCCAAAAGAACAACATCAATTCTTCCTCTCTAGTTCTCCCTTTCATGTTGGCAACAATCCTCCAGTGGGCCATCCACACTCACTACCACACTGATTGAGTTCAGCTGATGCTACAAGTTGACCACCATTTGTCAATCAACCACAGTGGCAATATGTAGGCAGAATTTTTCTTAAAAATTTAAGTGGCCCTGAAGCAAGGCCAGCAGATCGCTGTAGCTGCTGGTTTCAAACAGGAGCCTAAAGAGAATTCTTTCTGTGGTCTGTTGGCCATTTCAGAACTTTGGAAATGTAATGGTCAATTCATCAGAAAGAAACAGCAGGTGAGTGTGGCAGACTTTCAGCGGCCCGAAGGAGAGAGACCCTGGCGCTTCGGGACCTGCACCATGGGGTTGACTCAGGGTGCCGGGAGAACAAGGAGCTCTTCCCTTCTCTGGGGGGGTGGCTGTGAGTGTGGCAGACTTTCGGCAGCCCAAAGGAGAGAGATCCTGGCGTGTCAGGACCTGCACCATGCAGTTAGACTCCAGGGTGCCTGGAGAACAAGGAACTCCTCCCCTCTCTGGGGGGGTGGCTGTGAGCCTGCCAGCGCACGGGCCGAGAATCAAACATCTCATGTCATCCTGTCTCCCGTCCCATGTTCCCCCCCACTTAGCAAGTGGGAGCCAGTTAACTACGCATCTTATGAAAAGACTGGCTATGTTGTTTAGTATAGCTCCTTGTATGCAAAGATACGGACAACCATTTGGAAGAAAATGAGACAATATGACAGATAGTGAAGATCTCTGGTTGTCTAGCTTTGAAATTTATGCTTTCTTATGTCCCGTTCTGTTCTGTTTTGTTTAATTTTACCCCCTTTAAAATAAAATCTAAAAAAAAATTTTTTTAAGAAAACATCTCAAGTTTAAGAAGCTAGAAGAGCTAAGAGACTGGGACAGGGAAGACACAAACTTCATCTGTAACTGTGAAGATTTTTATTTGTTTTCTTCCTCTCCCCATATTCTAGAACTTTACATCTAAAATTAAGAACACAAAAAAGGCAGGCCAGGTATGGTGGTGCATGACCATAAGCCCAGCACTTGGAAGTTCAAGGACAGACTCATTTACATAGCAAGACCTTGTCTTAAAAAAAAAAAAAAAACACAGGCTGACACTGTGGCACTCTAGGAGGCTGAAATAAGACTGCCAAGTTCAAGTCTAGCCTGCACAACTTAGTGAGACCCTGCTTTAAAATTTAAAATGAAAAATAAACAAAGAGCTAGGGACATAATATAGCACAAAGCTATACCCCTAGCACCACCAAAAAAAAAAAAAATGAATCAATGAATGAACAAATAAAAATTAAAATTAAAAATGCATGGGCCAGGGCTGGGGATTTAGCTCAGTGGCATAAGTGCCTGCCTGGCAAGCACAAGGTCGTGAGTTCGATCCC
>PVJX010023078.1:7073-19811 GCA_004027295.1 Dolichotis patagonum | reverse complement strand
AATTCAGCAAGACCCTGTTTCAGAAACTGGATAGATGGATTGACAAATAAATGGACAGATATAGCCAGGGCTCAGATATAGCTCGTTTGATAGAACATGCCTAGATTAGTCCCTAGTGTCTGTCTGTCTCTCTCTCTCACCCTTATGCGTGTACACATGCACACACAGAGTTAAGTGACAAAGCACCATATATATATGAAAGAATTCTCAGAAAAGTAGAATGATTAGTAAATTTTTTTTATTTTTACTTTTTGGTGCTGCAGATTGAATCCTGGTCCTTGGCATGTGCTCTATCACTAAGCTATAATCCCTGCCCTGTTAATACTCTTATTAGAAGTTACTTATTAGTACTTACTAGAAGTTACAGGGTTGTAACTTCTTAAACACGGCTAAGGCCCTAAAGAGATGTGATGATGATGAAATGGGAAATCCAAGAGTGAAAGCTCTTAAACTTTCCTCAGGGTTACATCCCTTAGCAATTTAGCAGGTAAGCTGGGACATTCTGCACTTCTGCTCTAATGGCCCTACTGCCATTGACCACCAGGCCTTTCCCACCAGAACCTTTCTCTATGTCCCAAACTTAATCTATGTTAGAAGAGTAGTTTTGAGGATGCAGCAGTGGGAGACCAGGGGGGAAAGTATGGAGATGAGAGAGGTGGGTTATAGCAACTAAACGGAAACTCAAAGGACTTTAGAAGTGCTGGGTTTTGATGCAAGTTATACAAACATTCAATTTACACATACTCACTACGCTTAATTAATGCTTATCGTGTATACTTTCATACATACACCATACTTTAACATTTTGTTTCTTTGTTTTAATGTCACTTCCCATATAAACTAATGGTTTATATGACCTGGCCTCCCAACAATGAACATGGAGAATTTCTGATAAAAAAAAAAACTTAAGAATTTTCTCTAGGTCTAGCCGTTTCTTTGACATAGACAGTCTAAGGGTCTCCCGGCAAGTCACCCTGCCTTTGTGTTGGATTAACATGGGGTCAGGGCATGTGCTGCTCATCTTCATCCAGTTGTTATAGCAATCAAACAGAAGATGCACAGAAAGATTTTGTTCACTTTTTTCCCCTCTGTTTCCTTTCTGTGGTGTAGAGACTGAGCCCACGGCCTTGCACATGACTAGGCAAGAGCCCTTCTAACTCCAGCACTTTTTTTTTTTTTTGGTACCAGGGATCAACCTCACAACCTTGTGCTTCACAGGCAAGCACTTATGCCACTGAGCTATACCCCAAGCCCTCCGGTCTTTTTTTTATTTTGAGATGACACCTTAGTGTTGCTCAGACCAGCCTCAAACTCTTGGCTTAAGAAATCCCACTGCCTCATACTCTTGAGTAGCTGGAAGAGGCATGTGTTATTTTACTCAGCTTACAGCTTTGCTAAAGTTAAAGCCACCACACAAACAGCATTAATGACTTCTAATTTCCTATTAAACAGAGATGAAGGGAATACCAGGGTGGGCCCAAGGTGAATTTCTCTTAATTTCTCCCTGAACATTTCCAAGACAGCAGCAATTTAGCAAACCCAATTTGACTCATGACTAATTCATACAGCCAAATCAAGAAAAGAGCACAGCTGGTGTTTAAGAGGGGGAGGCAGCACACCCCTACTTATATCAAAATACCTGCTCTCCAGGAGGCGGTAGCTGCCTGGGTAATACCACCCCACAGACAGCTGTAACCCGGGAGGAAAGGTCAGTTGAAATGAGGTGTCCTTGTAAATACTGCAGCTCCTTCTCCTTGTGCCAAAGGGAGGCCTCAGGATTGGCTAAAACCAAGGCCTTCTCCAAGTCCTGTAACTGGGCCTCTTCCAATAACCTGAGGAAGAAGAGTCTCATCAATTACTGAATAAAAAAGGCACACAGCAAGACCGCCAGGAAGTTTCTGGCTTACCTCAAACGAAAATGAATCAATTCTTCATTACTAAAAATCTTCTTCAGAAATGATAACTTGTGTTCTTCACTCATACAGGTGACCAAAGCAAGACAATTGGCTGTGTACCTGGAGAAAAAGAAATATGCAAATTCACTTGATGTGCAGTTGATTACTTAAAAAAGGAAACATTATTACAACATGCATTTACAAGTAGAAAATACAAATCAGGCAACATGAATTCACTCAGTCTAACACAAAAAAAGGAGCTACACTAAAATTACCTCAAATTTTTAATATTAAAGGGAGTAAGAATTCAAAAGCCGTAAGAACAAAAACAACAAATTTATAATTTTTTCTTTTCTCCCTTCACACCCCCCTTCTACTGTCCCCACACTAGATACATAAGCAATGTCCAACAACTACGCACCAACGGACCAAGGTGTCATGGCTTCTGAGAAGAGGGACACACACACTCCAATCCCAGAGCTCCCGGAACACAGACTGCTCTTGCTGCAGAAACTTGTAGGCAGCTTCCATTAGATCCCGAAGCTTCATCCGCCTGCGCCCATAGCGAACTGGATTAGCATCTGAACTTTCTAGGAAGAGTCTCTGAAAGACTGGAGAAGTGTCTCTGAAATACCTCAGGGCAAACCTTCAGAAAAAAAGAGATTATTCTCATTTGCTGAAATATCCAAATTTTCATCTGTAATCAGGACTGCAAAACATCACAAAACACCCAAGGCTCTGAACACATAGGAAGAAAAATGCTAAAGCCACCTAATCCTGAAATTGTAACCCATTCAAGTTCAAGAATTAGTCTGCAGGGGGTCAGGGACTTAGCTCAGTACGTAGCACATGTGTGACAAGCCTGAGGTCCCAAGTTTGATTGCTGGTACAAAAAAAAGAATCAGCCTGCAAGGTGAGCTCAAAGCCAGCCAGGACTATAGTTGATATCATACCTAAAAAACACTAAGTTCAGAAACCAGGATAATAGCATATCTGACTCAAGAAGATATAAATGAAAACTGATTACCCACAAAAGCAGAGAAATTCATAGTTTACTATTGAAAGTGTACTCATAAGCCACGCTGGGCCTGGTAGGAGTAACAAGAAGCCCATTTGCCCTTCCCATAAGCCAGAGCAAGCCGTGCTGGGCTTGGGAGGAGTAACGAGAGAATTCACCCTTCCTGCAAGCCAGCACAAGCCATACAGGGACAGGGAGGGGAAAAAAAAGCCAATTCACCCTTCCTGTGAGTTGACAGAAGTCATGGTGGGCCTGGAAGGAGTAACAGAAAGCAGATTCTCCCTTCCCATGTTCCTGTGAGCCAATTGGTACACAGGATGGGAGACAAGTACATTCCTCCCACAATGCACCTCTAAGCAACTGGCTGATTCAGAGGACAGGCTGAGTTGATAGCAACTGAGATACCAAAACAACTTAATGCTTGTATGGATTGACTTTGCAGGCCTAAGGCTGGTAATCTGAGCACCTATTAAAAAGATAACAGTATGCAATACAGCAATCATGAAGGTTTCTTCTGTCTTGTTTTTGAAGTCCCATATTGTTCTCACTGTTTTGTTTTGTTCCATTTTATTGTTTTGTTTTAGTCAATGTTCTGTTTTGATTGGTTTTAGTCTGTTCTGTTTTGTTTGATTTTATTATGTCTGATGGTATGGGCAGCAATTTTGAAGATAACAAGAGGTATTATAGCAGCCATTGTTGATTTCCTGTTATCCTGTTTTGAAGTCCTCTATCACTTTAACTGTTTTATTTTGATTGGTTTTTACTGTTTGGTTTGGTTTGGTTTTATTCTCTTTAAAATATACTTTCTTTTGTTTTGATAGATTTTACTGTTTGGTTTTATTCTCTTTAATTTTTTTTTAAAAAGTGTATTCACTGCCAACAAACATTGAATTCTCACTATGAGCCACTTAATAACAAGATCTTTTTCAAATCCATTTTATTTCAAAGAGAAAAGTAAAAAAATTAAAGAAAGGAAGGAAGAAAGAAAGAAAAAAGAAAGACAGACCAAGAAGATAAGCATCTAATATCAGAGCACCAAATATGTGAACTGAACTTTTTGTTTTTTGGTACCAGGGATTGAATTCAGGACCTCACACTTACAAGCACTTGAACCACTGAGCTAACTCACCAACCCCAATGAACTGAACTTTTGACAGAATTAAAAGGAAAAATACACAGCAACACAGTGGTAACAACATACTTCAATAACCCACTTTCAGGGCCAGGGATTTAGCTCAGCAGCATAAGCATCTGCCTTGCAAGCACACAGTCATGAGTTCAATCCCCGGTACAAAAAAAAAAAAAAAAAAAAAAAAAACACTTTCAATAACACAACAGCTAGACAGCTAGACAGCTAGACAGAAGATGAATAAGGAAATCAAGGACCTGAACAATACTACAGACCAATTAGCAACTAAACAAAAGACAAATAAGCAAATAAAGGACTTTAACAATACTATAGACCAATTAGACCTAAAGAGACTTATAGAATACTCCACTCTACAACAACCCAATATACATTCTTCTGAAGTCCACAAGAAACGTTACAGAGAATGTGCTGCATACTAGGGTATAAGTCTTAATGAAGTTTAAAAAAACTGAAATTACATAGTTTGCCTAATGTAATAGAATAAAAACAGAAATCAATAGCAGAAGGAAAACTGAAAAACCCACAAGTAAATGGGTATTTAACATATGCAGACAACTAACAGATCAAAGAATATCTCACAAGAGAAAATAAAAATACCCTGAAATAAGTGAAAACAAAACCACAATAGTAAAACTTACAGATGCAACAAAAGCAGTACAAATAGGGAAGTTTATACGAACAGTCACTATAAAAGAAGAATGGGCCGGGGACTTAGGCTCAGCAACTAAGCACCTGCCTCGCAAGCACAAGGTCCTGAGTTGGATTCCAGGTATCAAAAAAATAAAATAAAGGGCAGGGGATTTAGCTCAGCAGCTCAAGCGCTTGCCTCATAAGCATGAAGACATGAGTTCGATTCCAGATACCAAAAAAAAAAATTGAAAAATTGAAAAATAAAATAAAAAGGAAAGACCTTTCTTTACATCTCAAGGAACTAGTAAAAAAAAAAAAAATAAACAAAGTTATCCAGTTATGCCTGTAATCCCAGCACTTAAGAGGCTGAGGCAGGAGGACTGCTGCAAACTGGAGACCAGCCTGGGCTACAAAGTATGCTCAAGTGCAGCCTCAACTGCATAGTGTCTCAAAATATATATATAAAGTTAACAGAAAGAAATAATGATTAAAGTAGGCTACTCACAGAATGGAAAAAAAAAGTAAAATGAAAGTGTTTGTTTTTTATTTGTTTTGTTGCTACTTTGAGACAGGGTCCCCCAGTGTAGCTCAACTTTTCTTTGAATTTATGATTCTCCTATCTGGTATCACAGAAGCATGTCACCACATCCAGCAAGAGTGGTTTTTTTAAAAGATCAACAAAATTATAAGTCCTTAGATTAAGAAACAAAGAAGAGGGCCGGGAATTTAGCTCAGTGGCTTAAGCGCCTGCCTGACAAGCGTGAGGTCGTAAATTCAATCCCCAGTACCAAAAAAAAAAAAAAAGAAACAAAGAAGACTCAAAGAACTAAACTCAGAAATCTCAGAAATGAGCTGGGCATGATGACACATGCCTGTAATTCCAGTACTGTGGCAGGCAAGGCACAAGGATGCAAGTTCCCACCCAGCCCATTAATCTAAGAGACCCTGTCTCAAAAAATAAGAAAAGAGCTGGGATGTAATTCAGTGGAAAAGCAGAAGAGAAGGGGGAAGTAGAAGAGGAGGAAAGGGAGGGGAAGAGAAAACACGAGGTTAAGAAGGAACAAGAAGAAATGAGAAGGAGTGCAGAAGTGCAGAAGAACAAAAAGGAGTAAGAAAAAGGGATATTGGTTGTTAGGAGAATTAACCCGGCGATTAGAGGGCTGGAGCTTTGGGCCTAATCCCAGATCTCTAGGATGGTAAGAATGGCTGAAAGTTAAATTCATTACCAATTAAGCAGTGTCTCTAAAACCCAAAAGGAAGCCCAGCACAATGTTGCACAGCTGTTTGAGCATCTGGGAGGTTCTCCATGAGTTTTGAGACCAGCCTGGCTTATACAGTAAGGTCAAGGTCAATCTGAACTAAATAGCAAGAGACTTATGCTTAAAGAAGAGGGGAGGAAAAGAAAGGGGGAGGGGAGAGAGAAGGATGAGGCTTAGTTCTGAGATCTTCCAGGTTGGTGAATGTGTTAGATGCTGGGAAGATGCAGTTTTAGAGAGAGCACAGAAGTTCAATGCCCCTTCCTCGGCATCTGTTCCATCTAACTTTTTAGGAGTTGTACCGTTTCTAACAAATCTGTAATACGGTAAGTAAAATATTTTCCTGAATTCTGTGAGCCATTCTAAGCAAATAACAGCAAAGAGGCAGTTACAGGAACCTACAAGTTTCAGTGTGTTGGTCAGAGGCTTGTCAGTGATAACTCTTATTTGCGACTCAGGTCTGGCGTAGGCAGAAAGGGATAGTCTTGTGGGGAGAAGCCCTTACCTAGGGGTTTGCACTAATTCCACAGATAGGGTCAGAACATGAATTGAACTGGATACTCAGCTGGTATGACTGAATTAGTGGGTATGGGAAAGAAATTCACATCTGATGCCTGAGGTAAAATGCTGTAGTGTAACATTCTCATGCTTTAATCTTGTAATAAAGGTTGTGGGGTTTTCTCTTGTTTTTAAAAAAAAAAAAAAAAAAGCACTGTGAATTATAGAAAGAGGCACCACTTTTGGTTTCATGGGGTTCTTTGTGTTTTACCACTCCACAGAATTTCCATTTACTACAGAGATAATTCTCAACAGGAACTGGTCAAAAATCAACATACAGACGGGCATGGTAGCACACACCTGTAACTCAGCATTTGTGAGGTTGAGGCAGGACACCCTGGGCTACAAAGTGAGTCCAAGGCCAGCTTGAACTTTATAAGGAAACTCTGTCTCAAAAGGACAAGAAAATAAGTAGATATGTATTACAGTAACAATATGAAACTGTCTACAATGTTATTGCTGAAGAAAATTAGAAACAGAAATTTCATCAAAGTGAAGAAGAGTACCAATGAATGGATATAGAAAATGCTATTTTTTACATAGTAGGGTATTACTCTACCTATGAGACATTTCTAGTTAAATGGATGGGCCTTGAGACCACACTACTCTTAAGTGAAATAACTCAAATATACATGTTTAAAAACCATATTGTTCTCTGGTATGAGAAACCAAAAGTATAAATAAGGACCAAAATCTATAATAGATATTGGGAAATGGGAAGAAAATGTTCAAATGAAAAGGGGAACAAGGGAGGTAGGAAAGGAGAAACAAAAGACGGTACAAGAAGAAAAAGATAACAGCCAGGCATTGTAGCACATCCCTGTAATCCCAGCACTTGAGAGGCTAACACAGGAGTATTGTCTCGACTTCTAGGCCAGCCTGGGCTATAGTGAACTAAATAGGGAAACCCTGTCTCAAAAAACAAAAAACAAGGGCCAGGGATTTAGCTCAGTGGCTTAAGCGCCTGCCTGGCAAGCGCAAGGTCATGAGTTCGATCCCCGGTACCAAAAAAAAAAAAAAAAAATTGAGGTTCATGGGAAAACAGTACTTGTTACTCTAACATTCTATTAATTCTGTTTTGACTGCTACCATCTGCAGACTAAGCTCACTATCATGCTACCACTGAGCTATACCCTTAGCCTACAGTTCTTCTAATCTCTTTCACCCACCCAACAAGAAATCACATCCATACAGAATGGTCACTATAAGACACTTGGCTAAAACTCACTCAAATCTGCTTTGTAGGCATGTCCTGCCACGATATAATCCTTCAGAGGACTGGGAACATATCCTGGCCACTTTTCAAGACCTGTCTTTGTGGCCAAGATGTAAAAAAAAAAAAACCTAATAAATTCACACTGAACGGAGGGCAATGAATGGATTCTGCTGTGATTACATGCATTGAACAGTACTATCAGTACTCATTTCTTCTTCTATATTTCTCTTTCCCTTTCTCAACTCAAGACTCCTTACTTCCTAAGAGAAGGAAAATTCTATCACCTTACAGAGAAATGCAAAGAATAAAACTGTTACTCACAGGAGGACATCAGGATGGCTACCAATGAGCTTGCTCATGGACACACAGAGCCGTTCATGCAGATCATGGTTGATTTGGCCTCCAGTTTTAATGCTTTCAGCATTCCTTTCCAGCAAATCCAAAAGGAGAGGCCGCAACTGGCGGCCCAGCAGCACAGTATAGTCTTTATCCAGTAACAACTGTGCTAAAATATTCAGGATACACTGGCGATCTTGAGGTGTCCATACCTTGAGAAAGGAAACAAAACATCTATGTAAACAATATTAATAGCGCTGGCCTATACAGAGACTGGGACAGGAGGTCCAAAAAACAGATCTGACAACATAGCTTAGCGGCAGAGCTTGTGATTAGTATGTGGGAGGCCCTGGACTGAATTCTCAACACTGAAAATACACACATACATCCCAGAAATGAAGGAGGGTATCTCTATGGAGTTCTCTGCCTCTAATAAACAAAACATCTGGGTGCAGCAGCACATGCTTGTAACACTAGCATGAGAGAGAATTTCAGGCAGGAAGATCGCAAGTTCAACTCCTGCCTGAGCAATGCACCAAGACTGCACGTGAGAGGAAAAAAAAAGTTCCGGTGATGCAGCTTAGTAGGGAATATCCTGGGTTCAAACCCAAATAAATAAAAGAGATTTGCCAGGGATTTAGCTCTGTGGTGTAAGCACCTGCCTGGCAAGCGCAAGGTGGTGAGTTTGATCCCTGGTACCAAAAGCAAGATTTTAGATAACATGTAAAATTATAATACCTGGGCTCAAAACATCTATATACATAAAAAGGAAAAACTGAAAAGTATGTAACAGATCTCATATCCCCAGTATATGTATATACATGTGCACAACTCTGCTCAGGCCAAGGTGATCAAGAGGTTGAAAGTACCAAAATGAACATGCCCTCAAATCCAGCAAGTCCAATGCTATGAATTCATCCTAAGCAATTTCACACTAAACCGTTTTAATTCTGAAAGTACACCCTAAACCCAAGTTAAATATGTGAAAATACGTTGCTTCTTTTTTTGTTTGGTACCAAGGATCGAACCCAGGGCCTCATGTGTGGGTGGGCAAGCACTTAACCCTGATCTAATTCCCAACCTGTTTCCAAAATTATCACTAATAAAAAATTAGAATTTAGGCCAAGGATTTAGCTCAGTGGCATAAGCATCTGCCTGGCAAGCACAAGGTTGTGAGTTTGATTTCTGGTACCCAAAAAAAGGAAAAAAAAAAAAAAATTAGCATTCAGGGACTGGGGGTTTAGCTCAGTGGCTTAAAGTGCCTGCTTGGCAAACATGAGTTCGATCTCTGATACCAAAAAAAAAAAAAAAATGGAATTTACAAAACTTTATCACTCTGGTATAACAGCAGTTTTGAAGAAAACGAAACATTATGGCAGCCATTGCGGATTTAATATCGTCTTCCTTAGAAGTCCTACCATGCTTCTACTCTGCTATTACCATTGATTCTATCATGTTGTGTCTTATCGGATTTTAATATATGTGATAGTATAAACAAATCTTTTTATTCAAAATGAGATATCATAGTAGCCATTGATCATACTTATTCGTTTCAGAATGTCCTGTAATTCTTTCATTCTCTTGAACAATTTTATACTATTGTGTTATGTTTGATATTATTGTATCTGAAACTATGTTCAACTATAGCAGAAAAAGATATTTTGATAGCTACTGTTAATGTCCGGTTGTCTTGTTGTAAAGTGTTGTGTTGCTTATGTTGTTCTGTTCTGATCTGCTTTGTTCCGCCCTCTTTTGTTTTATTCTCTGTAAAATAAAAAAAAAGTAATAAGAACTGTAGGAGTAATAAAACCCAAAATGCATAATTGCTACTGTAAAAGAGAGAACAAAAGAAAGTGCTCTAAAGGATATAACTGCATGTATGTTTAAGTGTGGAAGATAGATGACCATACTACTGGTTTTTGTTAGATTGTTGAGCAGAACTGTTAATAGTCTCACTGTTTGAATGTCTACTTTGTATGCTTTAATTTTGTAACTTGAACAACTATTTCCAAGATGACAGTATGTAATTTATCAACTAGTGATTTCTTAGTGGGTTTTTTTTGTTATTGTTGTTGTTTTCTTTTTTTCCTTTGGAATTGTGTATTGTTGCTACCCTTTTTTTCTGTTTTGTCTGGTTGTTTTTTTTTTTTCTTTCTAAATAAAATTTAAAAAAAAAACTTTATCACTCAAAAAATGTCACTTACATCTGAGCTCTTACAACATTTCCCAAATTAACGTTTCTCACAAAAGCATGTTTCTGAACAAAGCACTAACTTGGGAAAAATGTTACCTTAAAATAATTGCACCAGGAATGGGCATCTGAAATGAATACACTGTTCTCAGATGAAGAAATACGAATGGCAAATAAATACATGAAAAAATGTTCATCATCATTAGTCATGAGAGAAATGCAAATTAAAACCACACTGAGATTCCATCTCACTCCAGAAAGAATGGCCAAGATAGAACACACTACCAACAACAAGTGTTGGAGAGGCTGTGGGGAAAAAGGAACTCTTCTACACTGTTGGTGGGAGTGTAGACTGGTGCAACCACTGTGGAGGTCAGTCTGGAGATTTCCTCAAAAAGCTGGGTATGGAAGTCCCATTTGACCCAGCTATTCCGCTTCTAGGCATATTCCCAGAAGAACTGAAAATATCATACCACAGTGATATATGTGCACCCATGTTTATAGCAGCACAATTTGTAATAGCCAGATCTTGGAAACAACCTAAGTGCCCATCACCTGAGGAATGGATAAAAAAGTTGTGGCATTTCTATACAACGGAGTACTACTCAGCTATAAAGAATAATCACATCGAGGTATTTATAAATAAATGGACACGACTTGAGACCATTCTCTTAAGTGAAATAAACCAAACTCACAAGGGTAAATACCATATTATCTCCCTAATATGAGATTTGATAAGAGTATATAAGACTTTATGGTAAGCATGAGTCCCCATCTCACAGCTTCGAAGTCTTTCAAAGTTTTCAATCATCAGTTGGAATGGTTTTATCCTGTTTTGCTTGACTGTATCATACCTGATGATATGAATAGCAGTTTTGAAGAAAACAAAACATTATGACAGCTATTGCTGATTTAATATCATCCTTCTTAGAAGTCCTACCATGCTTTTTTTTGTTCTACTACCATTGGTTCTATCTATCACATTGTGTCTTATTGGAATTTGAACATGTGTGATAGCTCAAATTTTCTTTTTTATCAAAAATGAGATATTACAG
Source organism: Dolichotis patagonum (assembly GCA_004027295.1). Classification (NCBI taxonomy): domain Eukaryota; kingdom Metazoa; phylum Chordata; class Mammalia; order Rodentia; family Caviidae; genus Dolichotis; species Dolichotis patagonum. The sequence goes on along the minus strand of PVJX010023078.1, from coordinate 8,506 downwards.
CACCCATTGAACATTTTCTGTTATTCAGTTCAGAAAGCCCTGTAATTCTTTCACTCTATGCATGGCTTTATACTATTGTGTTATGTTTGATATTATTGTATTTGAAACTATGCTCAACTACAGCAGAGTAAGAGATACGGTGTTAGCTACAGTTGATGTCCAGGTGACTTAATGTACTATGTTGCCTATGTTGTCCTGTTCTGATCTGCTCTGTACTGCCCCCTTTTGTTTTATTCTCTTTCAAATAAAAAAAAAAAAAATTGTGCCAGGGGTTTAGTTCAGCAGCACTAGTGCAAGGTCCTAAGTTCAATATCTGGTATCAAAAGCACAAGGTCCTAAGTTCAATATCTGGTACCAAAAAACAAACAAACAAACAAAAAAGCCCGAGTGTGGTGGCGCATGCCTGTAACCCCAGCACTCAGAAGGCTGAGGCAAGAGGATCCTTGTGAGTTCGAGACCAGCCTGGGCTACAAAGTGAGCTCAAGGCCAGCCTCAATTGTATAGCAAAACCTTGTCTCAAAAAGACAAAAAATAGTGGCCCTGAAGCAAGGCCAGCAGATCGCTGTATCTGCTGGTTTCAAACAGGAGCCTAAAGAGAATTCTTTCTGTGGTCTGTTGGCCATTTCAGAACTTTGGAAATGGAATGGTCAATTCATCAGAAAGAAATAGCAGGTGAGTATGGTGGACTTTGGGGGTCCTGCAGGGGAGAGACCCTGGCGCCTCGGGACCTGCACTGTGCAGTTGACTCGGGGTGCCAGGAGAACAAGGAGCTCCTCCCCTCTCTGGGGGGTGGCTGAGAGTGTGGCAGACTTTCAGCGGCCTAAAGGAGAGAGATCCTGGCGCATCGGGACCTACACTGTGTGGTTGACTCGGGGTGCCAGGAGAACAAGGAACTCCTCCCCTCTCTGGGAGCAGCTGAGAGTGTGGCAGACTTTCGGCGGCCCAAAGGAGAGAGACCCTGGCACACAGGGACCTGCACTGTGTGGTTGACTTGGGGTGCCAGGAGAACAAGGAGCTCCTCCCCTCTCTGGGGGGCGGCTGAGAATGTGGCAGACTTTCAGCAGCCTGAAGGAGAGAGACCCTGGCACATCGGGACCTGCACCATGCAGCTGACTTGGGATGCCGGGAGAACAAGGAACTCTTCCCATCTCTGGGAGGCGACTGCGATCCTGCCTGCATGTGGGCTGAGAATCAGACATCTCATGTCGTCCTGTCACCTATCCCGTGTCCCCCTTCCCCTCCCCCCTGCCTAGCAAGTGGGAGCCAGTGAACTACACATCTTGTGAAAAGATTGGCTATGTTATTTAGTATGAGCTCCCCATATGCAAAGATATGGACAACCATTTGGAGGAGAATGGGAGACAATATGACAGATAGTGAAGATCCTGGGTTGTCTAGCTTTGAAATTTATGCTTTCTTATGGCCCATTCTGT
>PVJX010023077.1:0-29698 GCA_004027295.1 Dolichotis patagonum | reverse complement strand
ATAACAATCTTAAATATATATGCACCAAATTCCAGAGCACCCAGCTATATAAAGCAAATGCTAACAGAAATGAAAAATCAAATAAGCAATAATACAGTTATAACAGGAGACTTTAACACACCATTGACCCAAAAGGACAGATCAACTAGACAGAAAATCAGCAAAGACATAACAGAACTGAATCGCAACTGTGAACAAATGGACTTGATAGATGTATACAGAATATTCCATCCAACATCATCAGAATACACCTTCTTCTCAGCAGTACATGGGAAATTCTCTAAAACAGACCATATACTAGCCCACAGAACATATTTAAGTAAATGCAAAAGAATTGAAATTATCCCATGCATGTTATCAGATCATAGTGCTGTGAAACTAGAAATTAATGATAAAAGAAATTGCAAAATACCTAAAAACACATGGAAACTGAATAATACATTCTTGAGCAATCAGTGGGTCACAGAGGAAATTATAGAAGGAATTAAACAATATCTATAAGTAAATGAAAATACAGACACAACTTACCGGATTTTGTGGGATGCAATGAAAGCAGTCCTGAGAGGAAAAGTTATTGCATTGAGTTCCCATATCAGGAAGACAGGACAAACACAAATAAACAACCTGATGCTACAACTCAAACATCTAGAAAAAGAAGAGCAAGCCAAGACCAAAGCCAAAAGAAAGGAGGAAATTATAAAGATTAGAGCAGAAATTAATGCAATAGAGACTAAGAAAACAGTACAAAGGATCAATGAATCAAAGAGTCGTTTCTTTGAAAGAATCAATAAAATTGATAAGCCTCTGGCCAAGCTTATTAAAAAAGGAAAGAAAACTCAAATTCATGCAATAAGAAATGAAAAAGGTGAAATTACTACAGACTCAGTGGAAATACAGAAGATCATCAACACCTACTTTGAAAGCCGCTACTCTCATAGGTTCGATAACACTGAAGAAATAGACAGATTCCTAGATACATATGAACTACCAAAGCTGGATCAGGAAGATGTAAAACTGCTGAATAACCCAATTTCTATTACTGAAATTGAAAATGTAATTAAGTCCTTGCCTACAAAGAAGAGTCCAGGCCCAGATGGATTCACTGCAGAATTCTACAAGAAATGGAAAGAGGACTTAATTCCAACACTCCTGAAACTCTTCAATGAAATTCAAAGGGAAGCAATTCTTCCTAAATCATTCCTGGAAGCAAATATCACTCTAGTACCAAAACCAGAGAAAGACTCAACTAAAGAAGAGAACTAGAGGCCAATCTCCCTAATGAACATAGATGCAAAAATTCTCAATAAAATATTGGCAAACAGGATGCAGCAAATCATCAAGAAGATTATACACCATGACCAAGTAGGATTCATCCCAGGAATGCAGGGATGGTTCAACATATGCAAAACAATAAATGTAATCCACCATATCAATAGAGCCATAAGGAAGAACCACATGATCATCTCTATAGATGCAAAAAAAAAAGCTTTTGGTAAAGTCCAACACTCATTCATGATAAGAACCTTACAGAGAATTGGAATAGAAAGTCTTTATCTCAATATGATAAAGACCATCTATGACAAACCAACAGCCAGCATCATATTGAATGGTCAAAAACTGAAAGCCTTTACCTTAAAATCAGGCACAAGACAAGGATGTCCATTATCACCACTGCTACTCAACATAGTACTGGAAATACTAGCCAGAGCAATAAGACAGGAAAGAGAAATAAAAGGAGTAAAGATAGGAAAGAGGAAGTTAAATTATCATTATTTGCAGATGACATGATACTTTACATAGAAGACCCCCAAAACTCTATTGAAAGACTCCCAGGAATAATTCACAAATTCAGCAATGTACCCAGATACAAAGTCAATACACAAAAATCAATAGCATTTCTATACACTAACAACAAAAGTACTGATAGAGCAATAAGAGAAACTACAACCTTTACACTAGCATCCAAAAAAATGAAATGCTTAGGAATTAATCTCACGAAAGAAGTAAAAGAGCTATACAGTGAAAATTATAATACCCTGATAAAGGAAATTGCAGAGGACCACAGAAAATGGAAAGACATCCCCTGTTCAAGGATAGGTAGAACAAACATTGTAAAGACGGCTATTCTCCCAAAATTACTATACATTTTCATTGCAATCCCAATCAAAATACCACTAACATACCTCATAGATCTAGCAAAATCACTCCTAAAATTCTTCTGGAACCAGAAGAGACCTAGAATAGCAAAGGCAATTCTAAGCAACAAAGGCAAGGTAGGAGGCATCACAATCCCTGACTTGAAATTATACTACAAAGCTACAGTAATAAAGTCAGTATGGTACTGGAATAGAAACAGACCAGAGGATCAGTGGAATAGATTGGAAGATAGAAGCACAACCAAAAACTCACTGAACTACCTTATCTTTGATAAAGGGGCCAAACATGCTCGCTGGAAGAATGACAGTCTCCTTAACAAATGGTGCTGGAAAAATTGGCTGTCCATATGCAGAAGACTAAAACTAGACCCATGTCTATCACAATACACTAAACTAAAATTGAAATGAATCAAAGATCTAAATATTAAAACAGAAACTCTAAAATTGCTGGAAGACAAAGTAGGTAAAAACCTCAAGATATAGGGGTAGGAAGAGAATTCATGAACAAGAACTAAAGTACATGGGAAGTACCTCCCAGAATCAATAACTGGGACCACATATTATTAAAGAGTTTCTGCATGTCAAAAGAGGTTTCCAGCAGAGTGAAAAGAAAACACACAAATTGGGAAAAAATCTTCATGGACAGCTCCTCAGACAAAGGACTTCTGTCTAGACTTATAAAGAATTTTAAAAAATCAGAGCCTTGAAATTTAAAGACCTAATTCAAAAATGGGCATCTGAAATGAATACACAGTTCTCAGATGAAGAAATTTGAGTGGCAAACATATACATGAAAAAATGTTCATCATTATTAGTCATGAGAGAAATGCAAATTAAAACCACACCATGATTCCATCTCACTCCAGAAAAAATGGCAAGATAGAGAACACTACCAACAACAAGTGTTGGAGAGGCTGTGGGGAAAAAAGGAACTCTTCTACACTGTTGGTGGGAGTGTAGACTGGTGCAAACATTGTGGAGGTTAGTCTGGCGATTCCTCAAAAAGCTGGGTTTGAAATTCCCATTTGACCCAGCTATTCTGCTTCTAGGCATATTCCCAGAAGAACTGAAAACATCATACCACAGTGATTTATGTGCACCCATGTTTATAGCAGCACCATTTGTAATAGCCAGATCCTGGATATAACCTCAGTGCACATCAACTGAGGAATGGATAAAAAAGTTGTGGCATTCTTATACAATGGAGTACTACTCAGCTATAAAGAATGATCACATTGAGATATTTATAAATAAATGGACACAACTTGAGACCATTCTCTTGTTTGAAATAAACCAAACTCACAAGGGTAGATACCATATAGTCTCTCTAGTATGAGATTTGATAAGAGTATATAAGACTTTATGGTAAGCATGAGTCCCCATCTCATAGCTTTGAAGCCTTTCAATATTTTCTATCATCAGTTGGAATGGTTTTATTCTGTTTTGTTTGACTATATCATGCGTGATGATATTAACAGCTGTTTTGAAGAAAACAAAACATTATGACAGCTATTGCTGATTTAGTATCATCCTTCCTAGAAGTCCTACCATGCTTCTTTTGTTCTACTACCATTGGTTGTATCTATCACATTGTGTCTTATTGGGATTTGAATGTGTGTGATAGTTTAAACAAAATTTTTTTATCAAAAATGAGATATTATAGTACCCATTGATCATTTTCTGTTATTCGGTTCAGAAAGCCCTGTAATTCTTTCACTCTATGCATGGCTTTATAATATTGTGTTATGTTTGATATTATTGTATTTGAAACTATGCTCAACTATAGCAGAGTAAGTGATATGGTGTTAGCTACTGTTGATGTCCAGTTGTCTTAATGTAAAGTACTGTGTTGCTTATGTTGTCCTGTTCTGATCTGCTCTGTACTGCCCTCTTTTGTTTTATTATCTTTCAAATAAAAAAACAAAACAAAATAACTGTTTCTGTTAGATTAATATGCTATCCATATTACAGAAATTAAACAGCTTTAATCACTTTTGTAAGCAATCTGTAAGATAAATTTTAGTGAGATATTTGTCATTTCATCTTTCATTTACTTTATCTCAGAGTCTGTTTATAGAATACATACCCTGAAAAGCATTTAATGTTATATCTAGTAAGTTTCATTTTAGGAATAAATGTGAAGCTTCTGTGTTCCATGTAATATTGGTATTCAAGGAAAATTATGTCTAGTTACTTCATCCAGGTGTATTCTGAAAGAATTGCTTGAATTCTCAAAACTATTCAAGAACTTGTTCTTTCCAATGGTGTTGGAATAGGAAACTTTGTTTAAAAAAATGAAACAAAAATTCACATACTAAAATACATTGATATGTTAATTTTCACTGTTCTGAAGAAGTATTTTAATTCAATACTCATCAGTCTTATTGCCTACTCAATGTGTATGACTCAACTACCACTTTTCTCAGTTGATATTTTTCCTGTGAAGGAAATGGTATATTATTATGCTAACTGATTTTTTAATATCCATTGAATGTCATTTTATGGTTTAAAAAGGATTAGCATAAGCAAATTCATAAGCCTGCTTATTATTGCTTCTATTCAAATAGTAAATTAAAAGGGAGGAAGTGAGTAACAGTGAGTGCTTTGTGTCTTTATTTGTTTTAAAAATATTTATGCAGAAGTTAAAGCATATTTGCATTCACAGAAGACCATACTTTTATCAGACACTATTAATTTTCCATTTTATTGAGTATTGGTATTTATGGTTCTTGAGGAATTCTCAATGAAGTTTATTTGACACCAGAAAGGAAATAATTAAGATATTTTTTAAAATCGCATAAAGATTTTCTGTGGTTTTTTTTCAGTTAGGATTGACTAAGGGGCCTAAGTAATTTAATAAAATTGTGAATAGCATTTCCTCTTGATAGGCTTTATGTAACAAGACAATGTCAAGAAAAGTGACTGTCACTTAAGAAGTATCTCATAAATATGGGCTCATTCTTATTCTTTTCTTCTCCCATAAGGCATAAACTGAAAATACCTCTCCTGTCACAGCATAATTGTTATGGTGTTTTGTAAAATTTGCCTACCTCAAAACAATGAATGCAGAGGGTGTTGAGATTTATATTTGCCTGCAGAACGGCAGCTGACAGGAAAATCACTATCATTACATTAAACGTGCACAGTCCTAAGTAGCATGTGCAACTATCAGGATGCTTCACTTCACTCCACAATATGACTCTATCTGACTATATTTTAATGTAGATTTTCAAAAATAAAATATAATGAGAAATATATCCCTAGAATGAATGGCAAGATTTGCCATGAGGTTTCCTTAGGCTGTTTTAAATTGCATAACATCTCATTACCAATGGGCTCAGCCCCAGACAGAAGGCAGATGAAGGACACATTCCAGAAGCTGTAATAAATAAGAGGTTCAAAATGCTGATAGCGAAATTTGAGTCATGCCTAGAACAGCAAGGGATAGAAATAGAGCATGCAAGATCCCCTCCCTTTTTCTTTCAGGTTAGAAATTGGATTTGTCATGTAGTCTTTTGAAAACCACATTTTGTGCAAAGTGAATATGTTCCAATTTTCCATTTACCTTAGTGCAGTGAATGGAACATTAGAAGGCAGCATCTGATCTCTCCCTACCAATGTTGATTTTTCTCTAAATATCTTAAGCAAATGTAAAGTTTCTTATACATCATATGAGCCACTGAACTTTTCACCTATTTTATAACCATGTCATACTTGTTCACTATGATTCCTTTTCTTCTGAATATGTTAAACTTGAAAGCAATTTTGAACTCAATTCCTGAGACCATTAGCTACAATTAACATAGGGAGAGTAAAGAAAAGGCTATGATTCTTTGACCCTGCTGTGACATGTAAATCTCCTTGATAGCCAAGAGCTTTGTTTTCAACATGAGATATGCACTCATCCCAGTATACACAGCAAAGTCCAACACTTTTTATGAACATTTGCAAAGGGTTCTTCTTGGTTCTGTAATTATCAATTTTTAGGAAAACAGGCAACATGAAAAATGTCCATTTTATAATTTGCAAATCATTAGGCTTGATAAATTGTATAACTCAAAAGATCTGTTTATACTTTGGCACACTCATCTATGAAATGGGTAATAGGGAGGCACAATAATATTTACTGCGTAAGACTGACTGGGCCTTGAAGATATTTACTGTGCACTGTGCTGATTATTGCAAGTGAAATAGATGAAAAATACTAATGAAGAACCACTCTAACTGAATTCTAGGATCTTTAATATTCAGAGGAGTAAGAGACCTTTACTTTTCAGGCATTCATTAAGCCTCTAATGGAACACATTGACATCAAAGAAGAGAGTTCAAATGCACCTCAACACACAGGGCATGTGGCATGAGTGTGCATGTCATTTCTCACTGTCAGAGCAGTGGTGACATTGGGGCAGAATCCGTCCCTTTCTATCTGAGGTGTAAGTGTTTGATCAGGCATTTTTTTGTGTTCCTCTTTCATAGAGGAAGAAGCCAGGATACTTAATTGAGGTGATGTGACATCCAGTCATTTGAGCATTGCAATGTGGCATCACGCATTACACAGGGCAAAGTAAAAATTGAATTGAAGCAGAGTGCTAGAGTTGAATGACAGGGAAGTGAGTAAATTAAGGAAAAGTAAGAATTCAATATTTTTGAGAAGTTAATGCAATCAAAAAAGGTATCAGAGTTATAATCCAGAGCAAGAATTCATTTAGTCAAAATTTTACTGAAGTAATTGAAAAACAGAATTAGAGTACCATGAACCAAAAATACATTTTCAAAGAAAATTGCTGATATTAAGATGTGCAAAGAAATAAAAAAAGAACAAAGTTAAATCTAGTCCTTCTTTTAAACTTGCCTTCTACCAAAACATTTTTGTAACTCATGAATATATGGAGTTCCTAGTGACTCACAATATTTAATAAAGGCTACTGAATTGCAATACTAATCCAAGTTTTAGGTGTTTGAAACTTATTTTCGATCTTGTTCTTTTTCTATGATTGTATTTTATATTTATACATTCCTAACCATGCACTTACTTATATCTACAATAATTCACCTGTGTAATTGTGACTACCATCACATCTTCTGTCTGATTATTAAAAGAAAGAGTTTTCCTAGCACTAGAAGAACATGTTCTGTGGAAGTACAGAAAGCTACAGTTAAATTCTGTCAAATGCAAGAATCCAAAGTTTTGACAGAATATGATGTGGCTCATGATTCTAGAAAAAAGTATATTTCACCTATATGGAAAAGGCACAAAAAGATGATGGTGAAACTTGACCATAAAAGCAAACATCACCAGAAAAATCCATGATCTAAGAATCAGTGGGTACTGTGTCTGACCATAGCCACTTTCAAAATGTTCCAAGGGAAAGGTATTTGTAATTTATGTGCTCTATATTTTATTTTGAATTTGGGCCTTCAAGATTTCAGCATGAAGACTACTCATCAAGGACTACACCAACAGATCTGCTGGGGTTTTGGAGCATATGACCACGTGCACATTTGTGGTAGAGACCAGAAAGAAATTTGCTAGATTCAGAAACACATGCTAAACTCTACCTTAAATCAGTGAGTTAGTACCAAAGAGAGCAACTGGTTTTGATCAGAGAAGAAGGAGAGAAGGATATTAATGTTGGGCTCTCACCTCTCTGTTTCTGCAAGGGAGTTTGTCAGAGCTTTGACAAGAGTAAATGGAAAAATCAAACTGTACTAATTGTTATAATGCCTTGAAAGCACAAAGAAATACTAAATTATGTCCTGTGCCACCTAATGTATTTCATGCAGAAGTAAAAGTCTTTGTATGCTTCTGAGGGTTCTCTGGAAATATGTTGAAAGTTGAAATAATGAGGAAGGAGGTTGCCCTTGAATCAGTTATCATGAAGGAACTAAAACAATACTGCATCCAATGAGGTACCAAATGCATCTGAACACAACTTAGGGAAAAGTATTCTGAAACAAATAGAACACTTCAGAATTGACACCAGGGCTAGCATGACTAGAGAACAAGAGTAAGAACAAGCCAGGGAGTGTGCTATATAGACAGCTAGGAATAGTGTGTTCATATATGCATGTTTGGAAGTAGCTGAGGTGGTAGATTACTGATAGTATATATATATATATATATATATATATATATATATATATATACATACACACACATATATATGTATATATATATATATATGTATGTATATATATTACTAGCTGTATGTATGTAATATATATACACTAGTGGTATATATGATATACATATATTATATATATATGTGTATATCATTACAAATGAGAATTTATTTGACAAAGGAGACAAAGGAGCAATTCCTATAACTATGTCAATAAAGAGCAAATAAAAAAATAATCCAATGAACTAGCTCTGTCCATTAAAAAGGCATAATATTTGAAGGGCATTATATCTTGCATATTTACTTAGAACTTCTGTTATGAAATTACCAAAATTTGGATTCAGACACTGAATATAATGTACAGTATTGAGTACACAGGAACAGTTTCCAAAGTGTACAGCAATATGAGTTCTATTTGGTGCCATGTTGGATCTTAGGGTGCAGAGCCAACCAGTAACCAACCTGCTGCCCTGGTAAGTGACTGTGGTCTGGCAAGCCGTGGCCACCCCAGGGCGGGGAAACAGGAAGTAACAGCATTTCCTGAGATCTGCGTCATGTTGGAACTTAGAGTGTTGAGCCAACCAGTAACCAGCCTGCTGCCTACCGGGGCGTGGGCTTAAAATCAAACATACCATATCCCCCCCCCCCCGCTAACAATCAGCATCCAGGGATCTGGGTATCTCTTGGGAGGTGACCATATTTGGTACAGCAAGTGGGGGGAGTTTCCTTCTACTATCTCTGAAGGCAGATATTTTTATCACCATTTTGCTTTGTCCTGATTAACGGTGTTGCTCTATTCAATATTCTGTTTTGATGTGTTCCATAATGTTGTGTATTTCTTTTGATTTTGCTATATCTATTAGAAGAACAACTATTGTGAAGATAACAAGATATACAATGGTGCCTATTATTGTTGTCCTGGTGACCTGCTGTGATGTTCTGTGCCAATTTCACTATACTGTCTCAACTGGCTTTATTCCATCCTGTTTCGTTGTATATTACTACCTCCAAGTTAATGAAAATTAAATAAAATAAAACAATAGAACATGAGAAAACAAGGTAACAAAATACCTCCAAAAACTCCCAACTCCATCAAAGCTGATCCATGTGACATGGATGACGAGAAGCTCAAAAACAAAACAACAGAATTAATATAAGGTGATTAAAAAGGAAATAACAACAAAATAGATCAATAAGGTACTGAGCAAGCTGAAACATCATATAACTAAACAGATAATGTACTTAAAAAGCAAAAGGAGGAAAAGAAAATGCGCTAAAGGATATAACAGCATGTATGTTTAAGTGTGTGGGACTGATAACCATATTACCAAGTTTTTGTTGGATCGTTGAACAAAACTGTTTACAGCCTCACTGTTTGTTCACTTTGTATGCCTTAATTTTGTAACATGAACAACTATTTCTAAGAAGACAATATGTAATTTATCAAGTAGTTATTTCTTAATTTTGTTTTAAAATTCTGTATTATTTCTACACTTTTTTGTTTTGCTTTTTTCTCTTTAAATAAAATTTAAAAAAATATGAGGTCTATTTTTTAGGAAGAAAGCTGATGAAAATTTGGTTCATCTGCTAAGAGGCTGATATTTCTTTCTCAGAGGGACACAAAGACTTTCGCTTCCTCATATTATAAATTTGGTGGCATAAGATATGATTTAGTATTCTTTTGTGCTTTCAAGGCCTTATAAAAATTAGTATAGTTTCATTTTTCCATTTACTCTCGTCAAAACTCTGACCCACTCACTTGAGTATCTTGTTCCTAAGAACTCTGCTCAGCAGAGGATGGCACACAAAGTAGATATGTTAGCTACATTTGGAAAATAAAGAAATTAATTTACAAAACATAAATTGTAGACTATTAAATAAAGTTTAACCTGGTAACTTGAGGTACGTTACTTTTATATCTGTTGTCTGTGGATTATTTTGGCACATTTTTATTATTTATGTATTACATATATGGAGAATCCTGCATAGTTTATTTTATTTATTTATTTCCTTTTGGTACCTGGAACAGAAATCAGGAGCTTGCACGTGGGTAGTCACTTGTGCTACTCAGCTGTATCCAAGCCCAATCCTATATAGTTTAGTTAAGTGAATATATGTGTTTATTATGAGGTAAATTGGATACAGATGAAGAAAAATAGCTATTTAAATCTATTATAAATTCCCTGCCTCAGCACGGCATTTCGCTTAACTACTGTTCTACAGTCTACCACTGCAGAGTAGTTTATTTAACCTTTTCTTAAATATATGTCAATGAAATCATTACATTCACATTCTTGTGTTTGGATTTTCTGCTCTCCAAAAGTTAATGAGTGGGATTCTTATATGTGTTTTCATGCAACAAAGCAAATTATCAGTTGCTAATAAAGCAAATAATTCTTATATTCAATAGCTTAAATAAAAAACACTCGATTTGTTTTATTTCTGTGTGACCAGATCAGGAGTCCATCTCTTTGTTTTATTCAAGGTCATTCAGTCCTAGTAGGGCTAGAATCATATGGAAACAAATGCAACCAGAAATTTATTATAGTTGAAGTTTTAATTTAACAATTTGAAAGGTAATAGTAATTTTTCAACTCTAGAATTAGACAGAAATATTAGTTGTGGCATCTAAAGCTTAATCCATAAAGGAAAATGGACAAATTGAATTTCGTCACATTCAAAAATATGCTGGCAAGACAGTGAAAGAATCTATAGATTATGAGAAAATATTTTCAAGCCTCATAGAAAAAAATCATTATAAATTTATATGATATATAGACATACAGAATATAATTATATCTCAAAACATAAACATTAAAGAAGAAAATGAGCAACAAACATAATACATTTCATTTATAATGATATACAAAGAACAAATAAATAAGTGAGGTTATTTTCAATAGTGTTGGTCCTTAGAGGAATAAAAATTTAAAGCGTGATAAGATGTCACACTCATTAAAATTAACTGAAAATTTAAAGATAACATCAACATACAATGCCAGAGAAGATGAGGAGAAACTGGACCACTTATATCTTGATGTTAGGATTGAAAATGATACACACACAGGAAAAGTCTATGGAAGTTTCTTACAAAATTAAAAATTCACTCAATCTATGATCAATCAATTTTAAGTTTGCACACATATCCCACATAAATCAACTTATTTCACTGAATGACTTGGGCTATATATTTTATAAATTTTTATATAATTAAAACTATAAGCAATTTTGATGTCCTTCAAGTGCTTAATCAAACTATGGCATATCCATATGCCATGCCATACTACTTTGCAGAATATTGCTTGATTCTTACAGACTCAAAGACTTACAGTAATCAGCACAATATTATCCCGAGTGGAAACAAAGCTAATTCCGCTACCTAATGTTCTTGAAATACCAAAATATGAGTGATGGGGCTTATGTTGCAGTTTCCAGGGAGAAAGGAAAGAGAGATCTGTAGTGATCAAATTAGAAGTTGCATGTGAAATTGGTGAAATCTCAGATATTGATGTCATTTTCCTGGTGCCGACATTGTTCTACCTTTAGCAAGATATTTCTTTTTGGGAAATCTGGGCCAACAGTATAGAAAATCATCTTTCATCATTTCTTACAATTCAGGTTCTTGTACAAGTATTCCAAAATTATAAAAAGTAGAATACTGAGCAGGCCATATCAATGCAGCTGAGTGTGAAAGTAGAAAAGAAGTTCTAAATAAAAAATTCGATAAATAACACAAATGAAATCATCTCAGAAGTCAGTAGGAAATCTCAAGTTCCTAAACTGATTGCACTGCAAGTATTGTTGTTGTCATTTTTTTTTCGTGTGTGTGTGTGTGTTTGGTGAAACCAGAATTTCACCCATCTGAAGAAGTGCTCTATTATTGAGCCATTGCTATGACTTTGTATGGATTTAAAATATTTTATAAATTAAATCTTAAATTTGAAGAAAAAATAAAACCATCTTGGACTTCAGGGAAAATTGTATGTGATCTTAACCATCTACTTTCTTTCAAAGATTCTTCAAAGTCTTTGGCATGGCCTTATTACTTTTCCTAAATATTGGAAAATAACTCAAATGTCTCTTACATTATTGTCATGGTTTATGTCAGTGGCCCTCAAGCCTCATGCAATTATGCATTTGTGGTTGGTTCACTGCCTAGCACTTGAATTGGTGGTGTGAGTGCTACACCCGCCTAAGGGAGGAGCCAGTATATGATGTAACAGCGGGAAGAAAGGCGTGTCTCTCCTCTTGCCGGTTTCTGCACTGCTGTTTGCAGCTGCTATGAATGGCTGCCCCGCCAGGCCAAGTGGCCTTGGAGCCAACTGAGTGAAACCTCCAAAAGCTGTAAGAAATAAGCCTTTTCTTTCCTAACTTTGGATGGCAAGTATTTTGTCCCAGCAAGGAGAGTGAAAAGTTGACTAAAACAATTAGAAAGAAGTGCTACTCCACCATATTTAAGAATAAAATACTTTTATGTGATTGGAAAACCATAGACACCATATATCATTGTTGCCATAATTGGTTTTAACACTAATTCATGGTGGAAATTTAAAATTGTGAAGTAATGTTTGTATTTTTGTAAAAGTGCAAGTGAAAATTTGTGTTCATGATAACTTTATATTAGCAAGTGTATTATAAATACCTTACATATAACTTAGAGTTTACTGAGTTGCCATGTGTAAAGATTCATGTGGATAACAGAATTAACTGAATCTGTCTCTGTGCATTCCACATCATTTCAATCTGCATTTTCACAATGTATAATCTTGCTTTACTCTACTGCATTAATCCTTCTTCCAAAGCCCATATGGTTTTTGTTTGAACACTGTGTTATTTGCCTTTGTGTCTGTTCTGGCTAACTGCTGTGTAATTCATTACATTTCTAATAGAAGCTTCACTCTATATATAGTCTCAAGAATGCTATATTATTTAGCACAGAGGGCTGTTTGATATTCTTTATGTTGTCATTTGAATGCATTAAGGCAGAAAAATGAAATTAGTATTATAAAAACTTTGGATTTTTCAGAATCTCACTAGTATACAGAATCTTAATATTTACCTAAAATCAATTGCTTATATTGTTATAGACAACTAAACATAGGATTTTAACTTGTTAAACAAAGAAGACACAAGTTCATGGCACAAGATAGACACAACATATTGCAATGAAGTTCTAAAATGTGATCAAAGGATATTGTTTAAAAATGCGTAGGTCCATCTGCTTGTTTTTGTTTATTCTTTTATCTTATTGTTTATGTTACCCTAATATAAATATTGTATAAGTACATTTATGCAATACATATTATAGATCAATAATTAAAATATTTCTGGTCATAAAAGATAATGTCATGATTATAAACATCAGTATTTATGAAATAGCTTAAAATATTTCCTATCTTCCAGAAGACAAAGATGTTATCAGATTGCTTTGACTCCTTCAATGGTCAAGCAGAGAATAGTCATTTCAATGAAATTCAGTAAAAAATATAATAAGTGGCACCTTATAATCTAAGACATGATTGCTCAAGATTTCAACAAAATCATGCATCAAATATTAAGATTAAAAATAAAAGCATATTCAGTTAAAGACTATGGGTTCTTTTAATTTCTATTTTATAATACACATATAACATATTCAGATTTAAAGAATATGACAAAGTTCATGCTTATTAAATTACCTTGAATGTATTAAATAATGTATATTACATCAATTAATATGAGACATGTATTTTTCTAAAAATTGTTTATTATTGCAAACAATAATATATTATTACAAACAAAGTTCATGGCACCATCAAAACCAAGCTCCTAGTTGAGCTAAATTAATCTATAATAAAATAATAAAATTTGCTATAATAGCATCAAATATAAATCTCTAACATTTTAAATTAATAAAGCAATAATATTGTAATTCATACCCTGTTAATATCTTTCACAAATTAAAAATGCACACTGAAAACTTATCATCATAAAAGTGCAAAAATTCATTGTATGCTCATGTTATTAGTGTTGCCAGTACTTTTAAAGAAGAGTTCTAAGTGCATTCTTCCTCACATCAAATAATGCATTTTTGTAGATAAATTTTCACAATAGTTTGTGGCTGCATTTTCATCTCAGTGTTCTGCAGGTAGTTTCACCTGGTGATAAAGCCTCTTATAGCAAATCCTGATCATAATAGCATTGCAAGGGTGAAAAAGATGCAATTTTTGGAGCTTGAAATTGCTTAAAATGCTTAAAGTTCTCTTTAATGTAATTTGGAATTTCACTCTCTGGTCCTGCAACTAACCCGTGCTGAAGCAAGTCATGTACTTTCTCAGACTGATATTTTCAAAAATATATTACATTTATGGCAGCTATTCATTCAAATTAAATCCCTTTGCTTTTTCCTAGGAAGCTGAATCTATATAATATAAAAGGAAATAAACAAAGGAAATCCCAGAAAATCAAAATAGGTAAACCATCACATAATTTTCTTATTATTGCAACTAAATATGTTCATCTCCTTGTATCAGAGATTTTTTTGGAGGAAAAAGTACTCACTAACTGAATTGAAATTGAAAGTGTGATCACATAATCTAGGATGTTCTATACCACAGGCCCTCTAGTTATGAATTCAAGGCTTGGTGAATGAGATTTTTAGGCCATCTCTGCCTCATGTGCACATTACACTCCGTGAACACATGCTTGAAAATTATGAGAACAAAAAGTGGGGGACGCAGGTGCCTGGCCTCGGAGGAATCACAGCTGGTTTCACTATTGTGGGAAATCTGTATGACACAAGCCACCATTTATTTAGGCTGCAATGAGAGGACTTTCAGTAACATAACTAAGTATGCTGTCCAGTGAATTCTGGAAAACAATTTGTTTTCATGACTGTTTTACTTGAAACAATTTAGGAGGAGAAGAAACAGATTTGTTATACTCTGCCTTTAGGGAACAAAAGATACAATAATCATCAAGAGACTAACTATAGTGTCCCAAATACGCCATCTCAATGCCATCTGACAGTCCATTTACTAAGTATGTGAGTAAAATTGCGAACTATGTCAGATGTTGTCAGAAACTGAGGAGACAAATTCTTGAGTAGACCTAATTGGGTCCAAAGCAATGAACGTAAGCTTAATAATATAAAAGCAAAGTTTTCAAATCAAGGTAAGGATCTCTTTATTTATGAATATTTGCTAAGTTTCTACTACGAGCCCTTCTCATTTTTAAGTAATGAAAAGAAACTGAGCAATACACAAAATTTAGAACCCTGGATGCTGTATTTCAAAGGACAAAAAAATCAGATAATAAGAACGAGAAATATTGTGACTGAACAAAATTTTTAGGGATCAAAAAACACAGGGGGTCAAATTATTAACAGTGTGAACAATGTCAGTCTCATAGAGAGAGTGAAATTTCAGGAAACTCATGCAAGCTGGGAGGAAACATGGCAAGAGAGCAAACGTAGCCCTCGAGTCTCAACGTGAGCCAGCTCCGCTTAGGATATTTAAGAGAAGTCAGAGGTGGCAGAAGAATTAAGGAAGATGGGAGAGGAAATAGTTGTTGATTTGACATTGTTGACTTCTAAATAGTTACATACCTCATCAATATGCTTATCTTCTATTTTTATGTTAAAATACTCAAAATTAGCATGCATGTTTTTGACAATAAAGTCATTTGCTGCATACTAATTATAAGAATATTGTCCTGAAAAGGAACATGCAGCAAGTAATCATTGGCTGTATCTACTTTCCAGATATTCCTTATTCAGAACTGGAGATAGGCCGGGGGTTGCGGTGTATGCCTGTAGTCCTTGTAGTCAGGAGACTGACAGGAGGATGGCTGTGAGTGCACAGCTACCCTCGGCTACACAGTGAGTATAAGGCCAACCTGGACTATATAGCAAGACCCTGTCTCAAAAAAACAAAACAAAACAAAATTATGTGCTGCCCTATGCTGTCTCAGTACTCTGCAGGGTGTCAGCCAGCAAGAATCCCCCCACCAGCTGTGACCTCTTGACCTTGGCAAGATCCATGCACTGAATAACCCGGTGTTCTTTGCCAGGCGTGGTGGTGCATAACTGTACTGCAGCATGGTGGAGGTGAATCGGGAAGATCGCCTTGAGTTCGAAGCTAGTCCAGGGTATATAGTGAGTTTGAGGACACCGTCGAATACATGGTGAGACCTTGTCTCAAAATAACAACAAAAACAAAACAAAACAAAGAAAAACAATCAAACAAACAATTGGAGATAGACATAGACATAATAAACCAGTCTGCCTAGTACAGGCTTACAACTTAGTCAAGAAAGTTACTTGTAATTATAACATTTGATAATAGAGGTATTATACTGTAATAGATGGAGAAGAAGAGCTCAGCAAAAGGCAAAGGAAGGGACAAGGGCGACCTCACCTTATACAACTCTTTCCTCCCTCATTCTGTGCTCAGACAACACTGCCTTTCTCTCACTCCTTCAAAATACACTGTTGCACTCAGGTTTATAATGCCTGTCTGATATTTTTTTTCTTTGATCTTTCACTTCAGATACAGATCTACAGTTTTGTGGAGGTATATCAACAAGATTCCTATGAGCATAACTACATTTCCTAAAGACTTTCATTTTCATCCTATACGTCATTAAAATTATGTTTATAAGCTAATAATCTTGATATAAAGGTTAATAAATATGCTTGTTTCCTTACATCTTAAGAAAAATATCTACAATGGAAACTGTTTTAACATTTGTCAGCTAAACTCTTTTGTTAATAAAATGTGATCTACTAAATTGAAGAATCCTAAATGAAATATTTACTTTATTTGTTTGAAAGGAAAAGAGAAGCATGTTTCAAACATAGCAGTTTTATGATAGTGGACTCTTAAATGAAGAAACATATAAATATTTTCTTAAACTGATCAGAAGTTTTGCAAAAGTGAGCAAAGCAAGAAATTAAATTCAGATTTCTCCTAAGCTATTTCAACAGTTTGCATGTTGAATTGCCACATCCTATGTGGCAAGTGAGGTCCTGAGAGGGAGCAATAAGAGATTAAGAAAAGACACGACACATAGCAAAAGAAAGCCAGGACTGAGTGGGGTGTGGCCGCCGGATGGAGAAGCAGGGACAGCCACGCAGGCCCTGGTGTCTTCATTTATGCACAGTAAAATGTGGGGAGCTTGTGATGGGGTGAAAGTGAAAGGTTTTGCTGAGAATACTGAAACCAAAACATTCTCAGCACTATCTGTGCTGTAGTTCACAGGGAGGAACCCAGAGGGGACAGACACCTGGTCATAGCACCTGAGCTAGAGGTCACCTTGTTTACATGCTCTGCCTCTGGGATTCCGTGCTCCTGTAGGGCTTTCCTCTAGCCCCAAGGAGTCCACGGATCGCTAGTTCAGCTGCAGCACAGCTGCTCCCATATTGAATGTTATTGGCATAAGTGAAATGAAATAAAGTTATGGCTTATCTACTTTTGTCGATTGGAGCAAAAGAATTTACACTCCAGTAGAGAAAGAAAGTAGTTTACTGAATACATAGCATGTGTGAAATAACACTTTTGAGTTATTTAGTACAAGTCTTTATGAAAAAACAAGAATGCAACCCTCTTTCCTATCTGTCTCAGATGAGCTAATCATATCTAATTGCTTACTCCCTGAGTTCAGGCTGCAGAGATTTGCTTGATTTTGTTGTCTTTTTTTTTTTCTGTCTTTCTCCTCTTAATTTTATTGTCTATTTTTTTGTCTTTGTACTTCCTACTCGATAGAGTTAATTCTTTCGTTCAGGCTCTCTGTATCAATTTACTGGTCCACAAGTGTTATCTTTGAGTTTTCCATCCTTATTACCATGTGCTAGCATCACAGCTAGTCTTCTTTGAAAGCACCACAACCCAAGCCGGTTCCAGTACATTTCATACCCTACATTGATGCTGAGTTGGCTTTGTGTGGCCAACAGATGCGGCAACATGGTACAGTAGGGGCTTCACAGTGTGACTTACAAGATTGGCTGATAAGGGTACTTCACAGTATTGATCCTGACCTCCTGGGACAATGGTTCTACGTGTAGGCAGCCCCCAGAATCAAAGAGTGGATGGCCTTGAGGCCACTCTGCCAGGACAAGGCACACAGAGCCAAATGATTCACTTCATCTCCCTTCATTCCTAGCCGATGAGGCTCTGATTTGAGCAAATGTCTTCCGTGGTTGCCCAGAGGGGTCAAGACTTCAGAGAACTTCATCCTCACTGCAAGCTGATGGTTATTAATTGGAGGAATCAGGAAATGACTGTCCAGTTGAGCCTCTGCAACCTACAAAGTTGCGGAACAGAAATGGCATATTTAAATTAGCGTGTTTTAGGATCATTTGTCACACAGCAATGGATAATGAACAGAATCAGTCAGTTTCAATTAGAGTGTGCTAGTTGTTCTCTTCCTCAAAAATAATTTTCTACTGTTTTATTGTCTTGACACTTCATCTGTAACCCTTCTGTGATCTTTACTACTTATATTTAATAAATTCCCAACTACTTTACTCTATATGCAACCCTAATCAGTAGTCTTTGGTGTAGTGGCTTATTCTATCCCTGAACCCTGTGATTCTTTGCTCTCACTTAACTAGAATTCTGATCATAATCACCTCTTCAGCACAGAGATTCTGCTTACAACTCAAAGAGCCCCAGGTGGATTCTTAATTTTGCTTTTATCATATTATATTTGTGACCATGATTTTCTGTATCCAAAAGGATGATATGTACTCATGTGTACCTGTATTTATATGTTGATGTATACATGCATACTCAGTTTATCTCATCTAAAATTGAATCTAAAATGATCACACTGTAGTTAATATTACCTTAATTTTAGTGTCTTTAGAAATTTCCTTCAGTATATACCTTGCCTCCCCCCTTTGTATTATTATTATTTCACAAATTGAAGAACTATTGAGTAAAGTTGATAAAAACATTTATTAAATATCAGCTAGCCATACGAAAACTGCAAAAAGAAACACTTCCATCCAGACCTTCATAATGCCGCTCTAGTTATTTTATTTCTGCCCTTTTTTCTTGTAATTGAAGATCTCCTCCATTATCTTTTCATTTCAGATGGAAGTCTTCCTTGGTATTTCTTGTTAACAAAATCACAGGAAAATAACAGTTTGACCTGTCCAGTTTATGAAACTTACAAAGATATTCTTCAGCACCATTTATCTCCAATTGAGAGTAAATTCTACTTACTAAAAATCCCTCCCTCCGAATAAAAAACAAACAAACAAAAAACATGTATACCTTTTGCATAATGAGATCATTTTAAGTTTGAAATACAAAATGAAATCCACTCACCTGTACTTCTGGTTAATCAATTTCACAACAGCGCTGAATCTTGAATGTATTTTTTATTATGTCTTTTTTTCACATTTTTACTGAAGTATTAGTCTAATGAGTCATTTGCTAAACTTAACTAAGATTTTTTTTCCCTTGAAACATTTCTTGATGCTTTTCTGATATCACAGGAAGTATTAAAAAAAAAGAAAGAGACTTTGGAGATAAAAGTACAATAAATGAAATAATTATTCTATTGGAAAAGGTCAGTAAAAGATAAAAACGGGAATAATGAAAAGCGAAACTGAAAATTGTGTAAGAAAAACGATCTAATCAGAAGCAGAGACAGGAAAAAAAGCAAAATATAAAATACCGAAATAAAGTAAGATGTAAAAAAGAATACATTTTCTTATTATTTTCCAAAACACTTATTACTTCATCATTTACGCTTACATTTATACTTCACCTGAAATAATTCTATAAAGTTTGATGTGATTGAGATTTATTTAATTATGCTATGAAAGTGCAATTGATCTAACGCCATTTACTTTACTTTGAGGAAGTAATTTTTGTCTTGTACCAAGGAAATCATGAAAATAATGAAGAAAGTATACACTGAATTTCACATGTGCGTTTGCATGTTCACGAGCTATTGTAACTACCAATTTTCAGCCAATCTCATTTTTTTCAAGGCTGGGGATTAAACCCAGGAATTCACACTGAGCTATATCCTGAGCTATCTTATAATTTTTTTATTCTGACAGAGGATCTCACTAAATTGTCCATTCTGGGTTTAAACTGTGATCCTCCCGACTTAGTCTCCCAGAGTGCTGAGATTAAGTGTATAGCGCTATGCCCAGCTTCAACTCCCTGTTTTTAAAATTTGTCAGAAATTTCCAGGCTGCCACCATCATATTAAATTCTAGATACCAGTTCACTGAATTCCTTACTTGATTTTCTTTACTCTCTGTTTTTCTAACAATCTTTAAGTTGAGAAGTATCCTCTTAACAAATGGAGTGCACAATATAATATTAACTGTAGGTGGGATGTCATGCAACAGATCTCGAAAAACTTTGTGCATTTACTTGAATGGCCCCAGGCTTTAGCAACCACCATGCTTCTCTATTTCACTGTGTTGTTTTGATGCCTCCTGGAAGGAAATTCATGTTTGTTCTCCATGATGACTGATTTCACGTAGCAGTACCTTTGCAGTTTATCAATACTTTTCACACTGTAAGGTTTCCTTCTGTAAGGATGAATATTATTTTCTTGCATATATGTCTTCTTTTACATTCATCTCTAAATAGGTGTTCACTATTCAATCTAAGTCAATCAATTATTCTCTGTAATTGTTTTAGCTAGGTCACAGTCATTTGTATTCAAAAGACACAGAACTTCAACAACCAATACTGTGCTTGATCATTTTGTCAGATCCAAATTATACCGGAGACAAATTCCTCCAAGTGTTTGCCAAAGTGCAGGGAAACTGAACCTGATGTTAATTTAAAGGTATGGAATTTACCTACTGTGCTTTTCGGTCTCACAACCCTTGAGCCAGTCACATTTTTCCCATACTGTTCTAAAAGAATCCAGCCCAAAAACAATACAAAAAGAAAAAGTTTGTATACTTCTCCAAAAGACATAGATTTGTAGGTTTCCTATTTTGGACAATAAATCTGACACTTTTAATAAATCCAAAATTGTGTTACTTTGTTTATGAAAATGGGATGACTAATATAGATATTGTCATTAGGATTAAATGATGCATTAATTGATGAATGAACTACATGCAAAAAGTTAATTCAATGTGACTATTAGTGAATACTAGTATTGCCAGTTCTACTGTCAATTACCTTATTATTTGAAAAATCAGAATAACTTATTTTCTTTTATAACATGGATTAGATTTTACAGCCAAATATTTTTTAAAAAGAGACGTTTCTTAATCATAGCTATTATTTCTGGAATAAATGGCAACTCAGTTGTGTTTAAGTTTGAAATTCACTAGTACCCAGATATATTGAACAGTATTTTCACATATATACTGGCCACTTTTACTTCTCTGAAAATTATCTATTCTCTTCAGTCGTGCATTTTTGATTGAGTCTTTTTTTGAGGGGATCTAATTATTTTAAGTTATTTATATATTCTAGAATGGCTATCATCAGATAATAGCAAATATTAAGATGTCTGCAGGGAAAAATATGTCATTTAACATTGTTGTTCAGAATGTAAACTAATAACCATTATGGAGAGCAACATGGAGATTCTTCAAAAACTGAAAGTGGGAATTTAATCTTTCTGAATGAGTTAAAAATATTATATTAAATCGTGCACGCATACCCATGTTTACAGGGGCACAACTAATAATAACTAAATATGTCAGTGAACAGATGAATAAACAAAGAAAAATGGTACTTATACACAATGCAATACTACTGTGCCATCAACTTGAGTATTTATAGGAAAATGGATGTACTTTGAGACCACAATGTTAAGTGAAGCAGACACTCAAGCCTAATCATCACATGCTTTCTCTTATGCCAAGTTTAATCAGCACAAAATATCAATAAAGAGAAAGACCCACAATAGTAAACAAGGAGATAGACATTTTGCAGATGGGAGGGGCCAAGAGAAAGAGGGAGGGGGGGATGAATCCAGATGCATTATGTACGTGTGCCAACTCCTCACAAAGCATGTAATCATTATGTACTACAGACATGTGTTAGTAAAAATACTCTGAGAGGCTGAAGCAGCAAGATCACAAATTCAAGTGCAGCCTAGACATCAGAGCCACTTAGCAAAGCCATGTTTTAAAGTTAACAAACAACCAAACAAACAAACCACATGGAGACTGACCTCAGTGTGAAGACCCTAGGTTCAGTCCCAGTACTGCTGTAATGGTTTGTATTTAGACGTTGCCCCAAAGCTTCATGTGGTCATAGGTGGGGGTTTTGAAGGTGGACTATAGAGTGTAAATGTGGATTAAGGGTGCAATGCTGGCACTAAGGGTACAATGCTGGGGTTAAGAGGGTGGATAGTGAAAGCCCCAGCATGGGTTTGGGTGGCATCAATCAGTAGGCTTGCAGACTAGGAAGAATGGAAAAGGCCCGAAACAAGGCTGCTGCTGCTTCATGCTGCTGCTGCTTACTACTTTGCTGTTTGCTGCTTGTGTGCTATAAACTATTTCTCCTCTGTGCTGACCCTCTGCATGTCACCCTGTCTTGGAGCCAGTTGACTATGGGCTCACACCTCTGCAAATGAACTGTGAGCTAAAAAACTTGTCTCCTCTAACACTGCATATGGGTGGAGTATTGTGTTTTAGTAACAAGAGGAAATAACTAAGACAACTGCCAAGAAAGAAAAGCACAAAATGATGATTGAGAGACTGTAAAGCACAATAAAAATTGTCATTCTCTATTAGTTCTCTATTAGATTCTGAGTAAACTCTGACAGTACTTTTATTTCTGGCTTCTTCATCTGTTAAAGGAATCAGACTACTAGGTACACATTGCTCTCAAGAATTCAGTGTAATTATTTGATTTGTTCTAGGGCAGGAGTTTAATTATCAATTAATGGCATAAAAACCCTAAAAACAGAAGAAATAATTAAAAGGGTTTTTTGTTTGTTTGTTGAGGAAATGTCTTTTCTTTTCTTTTTTTTTTCTTTTATCTTTTTTCTATCACTTCTCAGCCTTTTGGCTAAGACCAAGTGATGAATTAGAAATTTTTGGATTCACAGTGATGAATCCAGTTTGTATTGTGGATTCTCTATCAATGGAGGTATAAGTACAACTTCAAGTTTTAAGCCCAATACTGAATTTTCAGGAACTATTGAGGCTGATTTAAGGGTGAAGCCTCACTTTCAGAAGTATTATCTAGCTACGCTAAATTGTAGAAGGCTGTATGCTTTGATCTACTTGGGTTGTTGCAGAAATACTCTTTTATGGCTTGAAGATGAGTTTGAGGCCTTGCATAAATTTGAATTATTCCCTCTTTGGGCTGTCTAATCAGTTTTGTTGCAGCTGCTGTTCCTATTTGTTGTTACACTCAGCAGTTAATTATAAATGATGTTAAAACATTCAGGCATTCTGATTGCTAATTTGGCTAAATATTACCTGTCCTATAAATCGAGGTAATAGGTGTCATGTGGTCTCAGATGGGTTCTAAAACAGATGGTTTCACTAAAACTCCCATGGATTGCTGTGGCGGGAGGGTAGGAGAGAAAAGGACGATTGTATGAAATGCATACTGTCCTCATTAACAGTGGCAGAAGCATTAAATACATTTTTAAATATTTGACTTAAATGAAGCTATCAAATTTATTAATTGGGGGCTGTGGGTTTAGCTCAGTGGCACAAGCACCTGCCCAGCAAGTGTGAAATCGTGTGTTTGATCTCCAGTACCAAAAAAAAAAAAATCAAATTCATTAATTAAATGAAGAACAGTCACTTCTTATAAAATGTGCAACACAAAACTTCAACCATGCTACAAAAAGTTTAAATATTAACATGTTGACAATTGATTAAAACAGAATGTAAATTCCAAACTCTGTATCAAGCAGCTTATGTTCTAATTATATTACTATAATGAAACTGAGATTGACTTGAAGGAGAATTCCGAATATGGATGACTATTTCTCCAGACTTTAGGTGGTGTGTATTAACTTTTCCATCTTTGCTTCCAGCAGGTGGCAGGTGTCTGTCTTTGGTCTCAGTTCTGCTCAGTTCTGGGCAGCAAGACAGTATGTCTGCCGGATGAAATTCTGGAGGGTATGTGTGCATGCATGTGTGTGTGTGTGTGTGTGTGTGTGTGTGTGTGTGTGTTTGATTTTTATATTAGCTCATGAAACTTCATTTTTTTCTGAATGTTTCATCGGGGAGACATCTGCTTACTAAATGTTCTGTGGAATTTGGGTTTGAATATCAATCCCTGGAAGTATTCGGGCCCTGCGAGCCAGCTGAACTCAGGTTCACGTAGTATGCAAGGCAGGAATAAAAGGAACAATAGAGGAAAACAAAGTAGAAAGAATGTCCTGAGAAAGAATAACTTGGGGTTCTTATTTTCCTCTGATATCTTTCCAGATAAGAAAATAGACTATTTCTGTAATGTTCTAGGTTCAGATGGGCATTCTGTTACCTGTACGTACCGTTTTCATGACTGATAGAAATTTGCTTGTACTTGTCATCTAGAAGTACTAGATTCCTCTGCACAACATTGCTTTTAAGGGAAAAGCTTCTTTTTCCTTTTAAAGAAATTAACAAAATATTTCCTAGCACACAAGTAATTCAGTTAATGGACATGTAGATAATCTTCATTTAATTATTCCACACTCTATACCTACATCATAGAACCACATCACACCTGTAAATGTAAACATTTTTAATTTATCAATCCAAAATAAAAATTTGGAACATGCATTTTCTCTCATTTTCCTCAAATATTGCTGTCTCTATGTCAGTGTAACTTTACAACTAACTAAATGAAAAGGGAAAATAGAAGGCATATTCTTTTGTTGCTAAAACTTAGTTGGGAAATTTTGATCAGGGACAAAGCACTTCAGTGTTTTCTTTTTTTGTTGCTGTCTTTCACTTTTAATACAGAGAGCAATCAAAAGAGTTTTCAAGTTTTATCTTTTTCCTTGCAACAGCATTTAGGAGGCAAAGGTCATTTGCTGGTCAAAGGAAAAGTTACTTCAGTTACAATCTTCAAAACCATGCTCCTATCATTGAAAGCTTTTCCTGTAGAGTGCAAATGGCCTCAGAGCCTGCAATTTGCCAGTGATGCCACTGTACAAAGGCGGGTAGGTCTTCAGAGTGTACATGTTTGTGCTGTGGTATATTTGGTGGGAAAATATTTCAGATATCAAACTAGCCTCTTCTTGTAACAGAAGATTCCTGTTCCCTAAAACAACAGTCTTTCAACATTTCTAACACTAATTGTATTAACTATAATTCTAATTTGCAAAAATCAATTCATTCTTTCATACACAAATGCAGACACATATATGTCACACACATGCACACGCACACACACACACACACACACACACACACACAGGAGAGGTATAATTACCGTCTTGAAATTCAGTATCTGCGGTGACTTTAAACAAGACCCAAAGTCATTGATATAGAAATCCAACATACAGTAAGGAATAGTTTTGTAAAATATCATTAAAAAGTGAAAATCAACTTGAAATGCAATGTAGATTATGATTTATGTCATGATATTTTAAAAAATTCTAACTTCATTTACTTTGTAGGATATCTTCTTGAAATATACTGACCTTGTCTATATTTCCCTTTCTCAAATTAGTCACCAATACTCAGAAAATTTTATTTTTCCTGGATTTCTCACCTATGAAAGGCATTTCTTAACTGTAAAACTGAAGAGACAAAAATATACCAATGTCTTCCAATCATCCTTTAATAAGGAAGTGATGGAAGCCAAAACATGACCAAGGATTGGCATATACAAATGTTTAAAAGAGGAACCTGGAAAATGTTCAAAACTTCCTATGTGAATCAGAAATAATCCCCTGCCTGGTTTCATGCATTTAAGGTGCAGCTATGAGACAGATTCCTAGAGACAAGGTATAGGAAGTACAATTATCTGCCTCATTTCCTAACTAGGATGGGAAATTTATTTCCTCACAAATTTCCACATTTTAAAAAGACCCAAAATCTCATTAGTAATTTTAGTAATTATTTCAAGTTACTCTCCTGATAGAATTATATTATATCAGTACTACAGACAAACTTGGGAGTAGGCCGGGCTTTCCCATCATAAAGTGTGTCCAAAGTTTTGAATAGTGTGACACAGTAAATCTCTGTATCAAAAAACAAACAAACAAATAGTTTGTTTGAAAAAACAAGGCATTTTATTTGACTATATCTTACCATTAACTACTTTATACATGTTACATTTGTGAAGTTTTTCATTTTGTGTCTGTAAAAAGTTTTCAATCACTTTATTTTGTTTAAATTTCTTTTGTATTAACCTCAAGGAACAGCCCCAAAGCAAGAAACGTAATTTGATTTGTTGTAAATATTTTCCAGTGTTTGACTTTTATCTTTGCTTAGAACATTTTTTAATTTCTGAACTTACAAAACAGTGTAGTAATACTTCACTATTTTGTGACATAGAAACTTTCCAACATTAAAGAAAAACAATTTCTAACTTTTTCTTCCCTTTCTTTTCGCCGTTAGTTTTCCCTGAAATGGATGGATGGCTCAGTTGCTAGTGTGCACTGACAGGGTGAACCAGGCTGGCTGTGCTATCATCACAGACTCTCTGCGTTGATTTGGGACCCTGCCTTAATTACCTGTTGAAGCCGAGGCTTGTTTCCATTAACGGATTGTGTGTAATATCAGATTTTGGTTATACTGTGAAAGATATGGTCTTTATTACTGTACATTTATAAGCCTTTGTAATTTCTGATAAAATAGCTGCAAATGTAAGCTCACATAAACTGGGTTTCATATAAACTGAGAGGTTTAAAATTATTTCCCACGCAGCTGAAAGTTGTTCCTGTTTCCTTTCTCAAAGCCCATGCGGTCTGGTCTTCTCTGCTCCTATTCTAGTCCCGCAGTTTGTACTTAGCACAATTTCCCTTCTTGTGTCTTCATTGCTCAGCTGAATCTGTCAAGGGAAAGATTATCAGTAGGTGAATGCAGACCAGCTTCAAAGTCTCAATTTTTTCATCTTCATTAACACAACTACTTCTGTATGCACTTTAAATAACTGTGACGATTTCTTCTGCATGGCTCCACAAGGACAAGTCACATATTTTCTGTCACGTTCACTGGATTTTTTCATATGTATCTTCAAATTCTTATGAACTGCTGTGCTTCCTTCTAGTTCTTGGGCAGCTCTATTCATGGTTTTTAGAAAACTTCAATGAATTTAAAAATAAATTTGTCTTACATTCCCCCACCAACATTTTTTGACACTGTATTTGCACAGGTTGGAAAACAATTGTTACTGAACTATTCTTTTAAATTCCTTTGTACATTGTTTTATGTTTTATATGCTGAGTTGATTGTTAGCAGTCTATATTAAAGATGCTCAAAGAGTCTTTAATTATGTATGCTTGCATAATTTTCCTTAATAATATATATGACATAAAATTAGAATTATATCAAATATTTTATTTCCTTTTCAATTACTTCTCCAATGTCACTTTTTTCTTATAATTGGTCTACTTTTCAATTTTAGAAGTTCATCTTAATTATTTACAACTGTCATCTATTTTTATTGTCACATTGTTTTGTGGTATGTGTGGTATGTTCAATTGCTACTTTTATTTCTTTAAATGTATCGATCATGTTCTAAGGTCTGATCTTCGGAAATTTACTTATTTGTGCTAGCTATGATTCACTGCATTTGCTATGAAACATATTAAATGTATTTATCATATTTTAATGAGTTGAAACTTAAATTGTGGTTATAGTAATACTAAGAGATGCTTTTTTAGAAAGATAACAAAATATTTATGTGGGTGATTTAAAGCTCATGTCCATGTTTTTATTTTTTGCTACTTTGGGAAAATAATGGTATCATTACTTCATAACAAAGATCCTTAACAAAAGGAAGATAAAAGGAGTTTGCATCTAAAATTAACTCTCCAGGATTTACATGATCTGCCTAGGTTGTTTATCACACGTGAACTTATAACTAGCAAATTGATGGGTTGCAGATGTCTGCGGAATGGAAGTGGATTGCTTTCCTTTCACATTTCCTCTCTGATTAAAGAATAAAATGTAAACCTCAAAGCTAAATGACATTCCATGAGCTGACATATACTGCCATTAATGCTAATCTGTTTCTCCCAAACTTAAATGTCACCTTGCTGAAGGGAGGTAGTTCTTGGAGAAATTTGAGAAGTTTATAAAGTCTGATGGACACGAGGTTTCTCTGAAGAGTGAAGTGTGTTTGTCTGATTTTTATTGGCATCTTTTGTTAATCCTTAGTAAACCTTGATGCAAAGAAATGTCTGTGATACATAGAGATTTATTTTGAGACGTCAACCTTTTGTGAGAATGCACTGCTGGATCTTTTGTGAAAGAAATAAAGACTATAATGATTATGTAGCTTTTTTTAATAAAAGATTTCCATCATCTTATTTTCTTAGCTATCTGTATGGAATCCAACCTGAGACCTTCAGAGAACTGGAAGTGCTACACTGTGGTAGAGAGATTTGCTAACAAGCATAAGGCCCAGGGTTTGACACCCAGCACCACAACAACAGCAAAAATCAACTCAGAAAAGTTATTGCTTAACCTTATATGTGCTTGTATTATAACCAGTATTAAAAGTTAAATATGAATGAATACCTGCAATACTGTTGCCATATACTTTTTCTCCTATATTATTGTTATAACATCTGGTTAGGTGATTTACACTGTATATATGGTTAACATTTGTATGAAGCATAAACAAATCTAAATCTAAAATAATTTTCTTGATTAAATGAAAAACTTTATCTCTCTATCTGTTCAATATGTAATTCAAATATTCATTACATCATCCATCTTTTTCTAGATTTCAAGCTAAGTGGTTGCATTAGAACCTCACAGGTTTAATGTTAATCGAGCCTTCTGCAGTTAAGGTTCGAGAAAAATGTGCTTTCTAGCCTTCTATATTTTAGATAGGGAATACTCAAGTATGTTTTCTGCTTGCATCCCTATGAGCTTTGCAGAGTTCCTTTGGCTTTTTTTGGTGCTGGGCATTGACCACAGTGATTTTCACAGGCTAGTCACGCTTCCACAAAGTTGATTCTCCTTAAGTTTCTTCAATCTGTAGTTTGATACTATTCATTATGCTTCAAAAATTACTTACTCTTCACTTATTTCTTCTACATACTTTCTCCTTTCCTCTTATTCCATTCCATTATTTTTTATTATCTAAGATTTTACAGGTGCTACTTTTTTTTACCATGCTTTTTCTTCTTTTATTTTTCTTAATTTTTATTGACTAATTACTATAGGTGTTTTATAAGTGTTAATGTGCTTACGCAAAAGTCTCCCTCTGAATTGTTATTGTGCAATTTGTATTTGAATGCTTTTGACAGTTTATATCTTCCTTCTGAAATTTCTTATATCTTCACATGTATTTATCTCCTTTCCAC
>PVJX010023076.1:0-29734 GCA_004027295.1 Dolichotis patagonum | reverse complement strand
TTATATATATATAATAAATATATATAATATATATAATATATAAAATATATAAATAAATATCATATATATGATATATAATATATCTCATATATATATTATATATATTATATATATTATATATATTATATATATTATATATATTATATATATTATATATTATATATTATATATTATATATATATACTATATATATTATATATATGTTCAATGGATATTTTTCTCAGAAATATTTTTAATTTCATTAAAAGCATTTCCAAAAAGATTTAAGGAGTATTATAATTGTAATCTTCTGTTATGGCTTATATATAGATGTACCCCCAAACCTTCATGGACTCATAGGTGAGGCTTTTGTGTTGTGGCTGGATGATGAATGTGTCATATTGGATTAAAGGTATGTGATAAATGGATTAGTCCACTAATGGTTTGCTAAGTTTCTGGATATAGATAAAGGGAAGGCTGATCCTGAGTATGGATGACACAAACCAATAGGCTTATAACTGAAAAGGATAAAGAGGAACAGTGAGACTCACTGCTGGCTGCCTTCCTGCCTATCCTGTCATGAGCACTTCTCGATATGATGCTCCTCTGCCTTGCTACCATGTACTAAATACTCTACAAACTGTAAGATAAAATAAACCTTTCCGCCTTTACTTTGTGCATTGCAGCTAATTTCCCAGTAATGAGAAAGTAACGAGATAAAAAATTTTGGTACCAAAAATGTGAGTTCATTTCTTTGATGGTATCTGGTCATCTAGTTCAGAAGTCTTTAGAACAGGCTTGTAGTAAGAATTTGGAAAGACTTTTGCTACAAATGCAGTCCTAGAATTATGTGAGCCAAAATTAATGGACAATGCTGGTCAGTGCTCAGAAGACTAGAATGCTGACACAGATGCAGCTGGTAAAGTCTAGGCTCAGGAGGTTTATGTTTGCAAGGACTCCAGTGATTGTTGAACTTGAGACTAGGTGTGTAATACAATTACAAAAGCTTTTCCCTACATTTTGCCAGTGTCTAGAGACATTTCAAGACAATAAAATTAAAGGCAGTGAACTGATTAATGTGCTATAAAAATGTTAAGGTGATCTAATGTAGAGGTAGTGGTATGCCTACTACTGGGAGATTTTACTCAACTTTACCTTGAGAATCAACAGAAAACATCGCAGAGAACTGTTTTAAACTTTTGCATTTGACTAAAAACAACATTCCAATAAAGTTGCTCACTGTGAAAATGGACCAGAGGAGAATTTGCTTGCTGAAATAATTGGTATAGGTTCACAAATTTAATTTTTTCTATGATCTTGAAAAATATAACTACATTTGTGTTTCAGTGGAAAAGATGACCAATATGGTCATGTTTGTCACCCCATGAAGGGTTTGTAAACAAAAACAAAATTTTTCCAAAAGCTTCTGCTTGAAAACCAAATTGTTTGTAAGCAAAAGCATTCATGAACCAGAGTAACCACTCTACTTTGAAGGTAAACAATAGAAAAGATGGTCTCAGGAAATCACAACCAGGAAAGACTTTGCTTTGAGAAGAGAATCTCAAGAAAATGCCTTTCAGAATGCTAGTGACCTAGAGAACTGGTTCCTCCAGATTGGGTTCTTAGGGCTTGGCAGTCCTGGCACTGGACCTCTGTAGAGAGAAGGAAGCCTGGCTGCTGCTTCAGCTGCTAAAAACTAGCCATTATCCACATGATGCTGGTTTTAGATTGCAAAAGTTGTAGGGCTAGGAAGGCTTTCAGTTCATATTTCAGAAGAAGGCCTTGGGAGGCCAGGCAGTGTCCCCCTCAGAAGGCAGTGGGTGAAGCTGTTATCATGAAGACAGTAGTGTAGTAGAGACCCCAGAAGACTGGATTGTCTGGGAAGAGTTCCAAGGAGTGAGCAATGTCAAGCCAAGAGAGAGGCCATGAAAAGTACAGCCACCAGTGTTGCCTTAACAATGGGGCCACCCAAGCTCTTTGAAGATCACATCATGACAGAGATTACTGTGCATGACAGACATGGAACTATGGGACTTAAAGTTGGCTCTGCTGGAGTTTGGTCTTGCTCTGGTCCCATTTCCTGTATCTTCCTATTTCTACCTTTTGGAATGCAAGTGTTTATTGTGTGCCATAGTATGTCAGAAGTATTTGACTTTTCATCTTTATAGGTGCTGGCACATAAGAATTGGCCTTAAATCTCAGAGGAGAATTTGGATTTGGAACATTCAGCAATGCTTAAACTGTTAGTATTTTGATAACTCTTAGAGATGGACTAAATGCAGTTTTCACAAAGTTATGTGGATCAATTGTTTGGGGGCAAAGGTTAGAATATTATGGATTATACAGTAAAATATTGGTTTGTGAGCATAATTCATACTAGAAATATGTAAACCAAATCAAAGTGAATTTTCCCAGAAGGAATAAAGGCAACTCAAATTATTCATTCCATGATCCAAAAGTATTCATATAAAATTTGTCATTAGTTTAATATAATACAAAATAATAAATAAAATACAAAATATAAGGGAAATAAACATATTAGCAAGAATGTATCTTTGGAAACCTTTGAGGCTGTTATTCAAGAGAAAAGAGAGGGAAAGCTTATTGTTTAGGATGACTTTCACTATCACTAGTGGAATTTCTGTGATCTCCTAGTTCAAAGAAATCTTTTCCTTTTTTGTGTAACATTAAGAAGAAACCTATCCAAAGACATTTGCTTTTGCTTCCTTTTGAGGATTTTGCATGAATGCTATACTAAATTGTTTTTAAATGCATTATTTTCTTGCATTTCTGCAGCCTTACTTGGGTGGTACTTTTGCACAAATTTTTGCTTTTACCCACATTTTATACATCTCTAAAAATCTCATTCCAAGTGAGGTTTTCTTCTGCTTACTTTTCTTCCTCCTCTGCAGATTAAATCTCTTTCATAATCTCTAGCTTTTGGGAAATGATCACTCACAATTCTGAAGAGAGAAAGAGAGAGAGAGAGGGAGGGAGAGGGAGAGAGAGAGAGAGAGAGAGAGAGAGAGAGAGAGAGAGAGAGAGAGAAATCTATTGGCTCAGTTGTAAACATGTGATGTTGGACGTCGCATACTAGTTGTATTGCAAGACACTGGCTTGTTTATCAAGTTAAAATTCTTTAGAAATGTGCATACAATTAAAGGAACACTCACAAAACAAGCTACTTGCAATCTAATGTTTTACTGTATCTAGATGTTTCTATGCCATAGTTTGTTCTTTTCTGTCATGTCTCTCTGCCATAGGGATTAAACCTTTACAAACTGTGATGTAAAATAAATGTGCCTTCCTTTTATTGGTGGGTGTCAGGAATTTTATTCCAGCTATGAGAAAGTAACTAAGAAAGTAACTGAGAAATTAACTAAGAAAGCCCAGAAAAATAAGAAAACACTTATTAAATCTAATGTATATAAAACTAATATATAAATATATAAATCTATATATAAACCTATATACTGTATATAAAATATATATGAAATCTATATATATAAATATAAATATATAAATCTAATATATAAAAATGTGTTGGAGGTAGAGATTAGGTCTTACAAAGCCTTCAGCAAAAATATAATTTCAATGAGATTCATTTTTTCAAAATTTATGATTCAGTAGTACTTAGTATATTCAATTATTTTTCCAAGTACTGAACAATGAGTTTTGGAAATTTTCATCATGCTAAAAAGGAGTCCAGAACATATTAACAGTCACGCTAATTTCCTTCTTTTACCCAGGACTGTGTTTTTAGCCTCATTAAAATATTTCATTTTCCAAATTGATTTAATATGTATTGATGTTTTTGAGATTTTTTCTCCGTTTATTTTTGTACTCGAATTAAATTTTGTATGCAAAAATCTCAAGTAAAATATTTTGCTTAAGGATTGAACAAGGTTTTCTTCTGCAAAGTCAAAAGTGAGTCTACATAATATGTCATATTTGCTATTTTAGGGACAGTCATTAGCAATGATCTGCATTGTTTATTATTTTAAATTTGCTATTTTAAAATATATGTGTATAAATGTAAATTTATTATTCATAGTATTACATATACATCATTATATATGCTATAATGTGCTGTATATATAATATGTCTCTATAAAATATACAGTTTATATACGGTACACAATACAGTTTATATATAAATTATGTGTATAAAATAATGTTAATTTGTCTAAATTATACATGTAGTATATAAAGCTTGATCAGAACATGATGTATATTTAAATACAAAATATTTTTGTGTTTTTACCCCATTACAATGTTTGATTTTCCAATTTAAAAACATAGTGCCATTAACACCCTTGTAATACTCTCTCGTACCTCATACTTATTCCACCATTTTTGTACTTTCCAAAAAACAGTTCTAGAAGTCTTCTTTGGTGAATATCTGTATGGAATGTGATACAACTATGATGAATGCTGCTGCTTAATATCATCCCACAAAAACTGGGGCTCACAAAACGTTATGGTTTGTCCTAATTTTCCTTAATCACCAGTTTTAGTAAGGTCAGATATTTGGCTTTTCCACAAAGTAAAAACGACCACGAAAGGTAAATTTTTAGAAGTGATCCATAACAGGAGGTGCAACTAAAGACACAAGACAAATTGCAGAACATCTTCAGTGTGGCAAGAACAATGGCGAAAATGTTTCCAAGACAACAGGAAATACTTCAAGGGCGATAAAAGGCAATATGTCATTTATTATAACATTCTTTATAAATTTAAAACTTCACTGTATATTGTAATCACACTTCATATGCATACATTGGAAATAATATAACTGTATACCTACCAATCCAAATGTACACCAGCATCGAAACTGTGTCAGTGTTTCTCTCGGACACGCTTTGAAAGTTTTCTTTTTTATAGTTTGAGGGATTAAACACAGGTCTCATAAGATTGCAAGCATGCATTCTACCACCCTGTGAATTCCTTACCCCTAAACTTGAAATTAGAAATTCTAATACTTTATTCATAAATATGCTTAAAATATGTATGTATTTATATTTATTTATTTAATTCTTACTCCTGTAGATCATATATTTGAGTAGATCCTGTAATACCTGTTTCAAAAACTACTTGTCTATAAATGTGCTGAATTTTTCAGAATCAGCTGTTAATTAGATGCTTTCTGGTAGTAAGATTTTGGCTGTTTTTCATGCTTTTGGTAGTGTTTCTGGATACTGAATGTTCTGGGTGTTCAAAAACTCATGTGTTACTTCCATTACAGTTAGGTGTATATAGGACAGTACAGAATACAGTCTCTTTTCCCTCTGTCAAAAGGGCAGATTGCTTTTGAAAATTTAACTTTTCTATGTGTTTAAGCCTGCTTCTTTTTTATAGAACAAAAATGTGTGGTTGCAAAAGCCCATTATCAACCAATGCAGTCTGTTCCCATTGTTCCACAAGAGATTTTGGTTTTACAGCTCATACATGAACCTTCACCTTGGAGAAATATAATATATTAGTTATTTCTGACATCAGCAGCCATGGGAATGTTTTTATCTGGTTCTTCCTGTACCTCTGTTTGAACTCTACTGCTTTTAGTAACATTTTAGACCTTTTGTATTTCTGTTCTCTTATTTTCCTTATTCTTTGCTATTTCTTACAATTTCTGGATAGAAAATTCTTTCCTGATATTGCTATGCCAAAATGAATATCATGTTATATCTTCCAATATTTAGTGTTTTATAATTTTTTCTTGCAAAATATATAGTTCCTAAATATATGTTAAGTAAATATTTCTTTTTAAATTATAAATTTTTCTAAAGCATATTTCTCCAATTAGTGAAACTTATTTTATGTCCCTAAGAAAAACTTTTATTATAAATCTTTAAGTAATGTGTATTCTTTTATATTTTATATCAATTCAGTGTTTTATATCTTAGTTCAGTTGTCCAAGTACAACCTCATTGTATTAAATTAAAACAAATTTATTATTCGATGTTATAAGTATTATTTTCCTTCGTCTCAGAACAAAGACACTTGTGACATAACTACTCAAAACATTAAAATTCAACAAGAGAAATAGAAAAAAAAATGTGAACCAACTTTTCTTTGACATTATTGGAAAAATACCTTACCTTTCAGACCAATAGGCCAATATACAAAGGCAGTTGTATTTTAAAGCAAGTCAACAGAACAGCTCCATGAATATTAGAAATATGTCAATAACGACAGTCTTTATTTTATTACAGTTATTTTCCTGAAATAATACCTGTATTTTTCAGTTTTTAAAACATTTTGTGGAACATTTGAATAACTTTTAAAGGTCATTATTTGCATTCTCTTTTTTAAACATTCTTCTTACGTGAGATGAGCATATGTTTCTGCCAAGCTTTGATTTTCCTGTGACAAGCATGGAAGAGCATTTTGCTAATTAGAAAGGGAGACATATTCCCTAATATTCAACCGTTCATTTCATTAATCATAGCCATTTCCTGGTTGAATGAGTATCTGAATACTGAGAATACACAAGAAAAGATGTTTTCCCATTTGAAATCGCCGAATATTAAACAATAAACGAATACCACATAGCTGCACATTCCTTTCTAGGGCAGCTTCATACTTCTAGGGAAAAGAAACACTGAAACATGAACATTTTTTAAAGAATAGAAGCTACAGAATCAGTAAGTTCAGAGATTGTGGCTTCCTTTTTTTAACCTTAGCACTTTTTCTTTATATTCAATAAGCTTATGCCTCATAATTATGAATTCCCTCATTTTATAATTTGATATAATTTGGATGGAGAGCTATCTAAAATTTAAACTGATTATGCTAAGTTTAAACATCTTATATTTGTATTAAAATTAAGGTCTCATCTTTGATTTTATATTGTTAAAATAGATCAATTTATTCAAATTACTTGAAAAAATAAAAAGGAAGTTCATAAGTAGGCATCATTTAAATTTTCAGCAAGCATTATTTGTTGGTATTGATGACTAAATCAAATGCAATTTTGCAACTTGTGCAGGATATGTATGTCAGGTGTATGTATTATAGAAGACATAATTTTAAAAATTGAATGTTTACAAATAAAACTATTGCAGTTGAAGGCACATAGCCACATTAATTCCCCTCAAAATATTTCTCTTTGTTTTCAACACACTTACCACATATTTCTGAAGCAGTTGTGGAATTCCACTTTTATGAGTGTCCTTAGCTGTAGTGTTATGGCTGCCTTGATATCCTGAATCAATTCAAAATGCTTACCTTTCATGGTCATTTTGTTTTCATGTAAATAAAGTGGATCAAGACCCATTAATATTTTTATGAACCTGCTTTTGTGTTGGATAGAGCTGCTCAGCTGTCTTCACTGTATTTTTGTCACAACTTGTAAAGACACAGAAGAGGCTTTCCAAAAACACTTCAGAAAGTGGCAAGATGAATGGAAACACTGTATTTGAAGCAAGGAGAATACTTTGAGAGTGACTAATGGCAATGCATATTTTACTGTAACAAATGTTTTCAAAAAGTTAATTGTACACCACCTAATTTCACCATTCTCTCTATATATGGTAATTTTCCCTTCAATAACACAATTTGCAATACAAAGGCCATCAGAAAAAATACCTTTGTTTCCAATATATAATTCAGGATAATTCTGCATTCTATGAAAGAGTTTTCCTTGAAGAAAATGAAAAGAAAATCCTACTTTTATTATATCTCATTAAAGAATATTTTTCATTTTTATCAGAAAATTTAAACAAAGTGATTGATTGCATAGAAACTAATATGCATATTTTTATCAAATTTTTATTTGGAGTTTATTAATTATTAGAGCTTCCTGACCCCTTAGGTGACCTTAAGCAAGCAATTTGTCTCCTTCCACTCCATATATCCTGCCAGGGATAAGGTTAATCATATTTACAATCTATTTACTTCACAGTTGGATTAAAGAGGTAATCATTGAAAAGAGTTCTTGGAGGCTACATGAGAAATAAATGTCAGTTATAATGTACATTTTATATGCAAGTTACTAATGAAGTAGTAAAATCAAGTTCATCTATTTTAAGGTATTCAGGAATAAGTGACTATGAATATAGCATAGATCGAACAAACAGCAATCATGAACTATAGTCTAAAACTTTTGGTATAGTCCTCTGCCATGATAGGCAACCATTCTTAATATTTTAAAGACTTCTACTGTAAATAATCATATAAAAATAAGAATCTGAATTATATGATTCCAAGTCAGCTACCTGTGCCATTCAGGGAAATATTACTAATAAATGCTGATTGATTAAATATTTTCAAATAATTTAAATATCCATATGACTTGATGGGTGTACTTGGGTATATATAAAAATAATTTCATCAAATTTCAAGTGACCCCACTGCCAACAGGCTTTAAGGAGTAACAAACAGTACCTCACTTTATGTATTAAAGTACTCCCTAGGGTGCTGGCTTTCTTTACTGTTCCAGAATGTGTAGTCAAGAGAGTAGTACATGACTTTGAAGCTATAGTTGTTCATGTGTTATGCAATTTTGCTGAAGGAATCATATTAATATTTTAAATGAGAAAATGTAGATCTCAAATGTCATGAGAAGTATATTGGGATTGCAGCTTTCTTTCCTAATCCTTTCTTGATGCATTTATAAATAAGTGCATATATTTGTACAAAATTGAATCCCTATTATATTTGCATGTACTACCATTAGGGAGCAGTAATTTGTGGGTTCATGAAATAAATACACCATACCAAAATATTTTACTTCACAACTTAAAGATAGCCAAGAATACAAAGGATAGTATCTAGCTTTAGATGATCTTAAGAAAAAGCTCAGGAAATTGCACTTGATGGTATAGCTTATATAGGCAAATAGTTCATTTTCTACATTTTTCATTATTTTACAAGAATAACTTAAATTGAATTTTTGCATCAAGGATTTGATCCTTCTGAATTTCAAAAATGCATCTGACTACAACATAGAAGATGCTCACAGTCAAAACAATACATAACAACTTATGTACCTATAATGTGAAACTTAAGTGAAAATTTGCATATGTGAAATGCTTCTTATTTCTGAAAAATGTGTGAAGGAGTCCTGAGTGGAGGAAGTAGCTTTTCATTTAAAAGAAATAAGTAATAAATGCTGTTTTATGAGTATCTTTCAATTAGGTTTTATTGAGAATTTGCCTGAATGGAGCTGTTTATAATCTATTTTGTTCCAAATTTTTTTGTTGAATTTGAAAGTATCTTAGCCTCAGAACTGGAAAAGTATCAGTACTGTATTTCAAGTTTCTGTTGAAAACATTTCCTCAAATTACAAGTGACACCATTGGCAACAGGCTTTAAGGAGTAACAGTACCCCACTTTATGTATTAAAGTGCTCCCTAAAGTGCTATCTTTCTTTACTGTTCCAGAATGTGTAATTATTTCTAGGGAGACCTATATTAGCATAAAGGTCTTTCCCAAGATGGTCTTGCTATTTAGGCCTACTAAGTAAATGTTCGAACTTTTTGGAATACAAAGGCTTTTTATTAATGACACTTAGCAATATTTATTTTTTGTTTGCTTATAATTTTTAGATTCCATTTGATAATTATAATTAAAAAATAAAACAATTTGAAAGAATAGTCGTTGTTGTATATTACAGTTAGCAAGGCTCACAGGATGGTCAGAAGGTCTTCTCCAGAATTTACAGACACTCAAATGTGAGGTGAATGAAAAAGGCACAGTTACACAAATTGACAAAGTCCACCACATGATGTCCAGGATGAGGAATATTTAGAGCAAAAGCAAGATTGCCTCTCAGTTCTGTCACTACCTGTAACTCAGACCTAGGGAATACCCATTCTGTGGAAAGCAACCACATGTAAGCAGAAGCCTCTTAGATCAATATCCAATTATAAGAATATATAACCCCCATAGTTCAAAAAGAAACTCCATGACACAATATAAGAAATTTAACAAGAGAAAATACAAAAATCTGTGGTAGAAAAAGAGCAACTAACGGATAAAAGCAATCCCAGAAAAATATTGTAAATGCAGAAATATCAACACAAATCAAAATCCTAGAAGAATCTGGAGCAAAGTATGTTAAGCCTTAAAAGAAAATAATTACCAGTCCAGAATTCTCTATCCAGAAAAAGTAGCCTTCATATTGGGGTGGGGGAGACTTTATGTAACAAATAAATCTGTAACCTCTAAACCAGTGGCAGAAAATATTTTAGGGAACCCTAGAGACAGATAGGGTGGCCATTAGCACAAAAAAGTGAAAGAAAAGAAAAGTATCACTTGACCGAAAAAGTAGTTAAAAGAGAAAAGTAAAGGAATCAGCACAAGTAATAGGATACAATGACAGGATTCAGTAAAAACCTGAAAATACCGACTGTCAGTGTCAATGGCCTTTACTGCCCAATACAAAAACACAGACTCAATTCAAAGTGAAAGGAAGAAGTCAAACAAACTGTATTTGCAATGGACATAAGTTTTCATACAGGAGACACATAAAACCTCCACCAAAATACTAATAAAATATTCAACAAAATAGCATGATAAAAAATCAATGCACAAAAATCAGTTATGTTCAGGAACACCAAGTACCCTGAGATAGAAGTCAAGAATGCAGTTTCATTCACAATAACTTCAGAAAACTAGATACAGAAGAAATAATCTAATAAAGAGAATAAAAGATCTCTGCAACAAAAACTATACCCATCTTTAAAAAGAGAGAGACAATGGCATGAAACTGAAAGACATCCCTTTTTCCTGAACAGTCAGAATAAATATTGTCAAAATGGTCACTTCACCAAAAATGGTATAGAGCCCAAATGCAATCCCAATCATTCTTCACAGAATTAGGAAAAAGCAATTTTTAAATTTACATGGAACCATAAGAGACTCATAATAGCAAAAGCAATTATGGACAATGAGACCACAACAAGAAGCAACACAGTGTCTGATATCAAAAGAGAATAGAAGGAAAAATGGGAACAAAACTTTGTAGGTAAGGAGAGAAATGGGCTGTAGATATAGCTCAACAGCCTGGCACCTGCCTAGAAAGAGCAAGATTGTACAATTCACAGTACAAAACAATAAATAAATAAACAAACAAAGAGGTGAAAGGAGGGGAGGAGAAAGGGGAAAAAAGAAGAAGAATCAAGATATATTATGTACAGCTACAGATTCCCTATGATGAATGTTATCATTATGTATGTCTAAAATGTACCAATGCAATTTATTTTAAAAGAAGATATATTAGAAAACTATAGTGATAAAAGCAGGATGTTATATGTGGATCAATGGAATAACATTGAGGGTGCAAAAACTATCCCAAGCACACTCAGCCATCTGATTGACAAGAAGGCCAAAACCATATGCTGGAGAAAAGATACCATCTTTCATAAGTGGTTCTGTGAAAGCCAGCTGTTTACATGCACAAGAAAACCTATACTTCTTACTCTGTACTAAATTCTAATCATAATGTGTTAGAGAATTACATTACAAATACACAGAATACAAATACAGAAACTCTGGATCTGCTGGAAGATGAAATAGATAGGTCTTAAAATTATAGACAAAAGCAGAATCCCAATTGCATAAGAAACAACACCAACAGTCAAAAAATGGAGTTATATCAAATTAAATAACTTGTGCATAGAAAATGATAAAAAAAATAGAGTGAAGAGATAACCTACACGTGGGAAGAAAATTTTGTCAGCTACTTCTCAGGCTGAGGGATAATATTTAAAATATATAAAAAACAAACAAAATCCCCAAAATTAAAGACCCAAGCAAAAAATGCACTGTTGAAATATGTAACAAAAATGGCCAGTAGTTGCATAAACAAACGTTCAAGGATTTTTGGCAATTAAAGTAATATAAAGCAAAACAACACTAGGATACCATCTTACTACAGACAGACTGGCTATCACCAAGAATTTGAAAAGCAGCAAATACATGTGTGTGTGTGTGGGGGGGGGAATTCTCCATTATCGGTGGGAATATAGCAATATATAAGCCCTATAGAAAACCATATGGATATTTATGAAAAAAATAATTTAGAGCTTTCATTTGACCCAGTTATACCTCTTATGAGTAAGTAGCATCCCCAAGATTTAAATATTTTACATTACAGTGATAACATAATTTGTAATAGTTGTAATATTGACATGGGTATATGCCCATAAACAGATGAGCAAATAAAGAAAAAGCAGTATATATACACAGGGGAGTACAACTCAGTTATTAAGCAGAATAAATGTGAACAATTTGTAGGTGCATGTATAGATCTTGGGTCCACCATGTTAAATCAAATACATTACACATAAAATGTTAAAACTCATAGGAATTTTTTATACGAGAACCCAAAAATTTGTAAAATTTAAAGGAAACCTAAAAACAGTAAGCAAGGAGATAGACTTTATGGATATAGGAAAGATATTTGGAGAGGGTATAGATGAGGTAATGAAGAGAGGACAAGGGAGTAATGAGGATTAATATTGGGCTTGCCCCATGTCATATATAATCATAAAGTGTCACAAACATATACTCATGACAATTGCAAAAAGTATAAAATAACTGCCAGTGGTCTGCCCTATCCTAGATAAACCAGTATTAAATGCATAGCTGTGATCTATTCCTAGTGTCAGTTAAAGACTTGTGAGTCCATGTGGACTCTCATTTGCTCATAGCTGTCACTAAGGTCCATAAATACTGGTCTTCTATGAGACACTCTAGAGCCCACTGAATATGAAGGCTCAATGCTGAATCTGCATGAGACCTGGACAGAGAACTTGGAGTGGGCAGGATCATTAGGAGTTAGATAGTTTCATCTAACAGAGCTGCATGAAGGAATCTGAACTAAAGGGCTGCAAGTATGGCACAGAAAGAAGGGCACTGTGATTAAAGAAGTCCTTCCAGAAATCACTGGCAAACCAGGTACTGGAACACTCGGTGTCATGCCCTGCCCCTCACACAAATGAACATTTCTGATCTGAAGACAGAGACACAAACATCTGGCTAACCGCATCCACAGAAAGTCCAACAAAATTCTTCCTAGAGAGAGCAGGAGAGACAAACTTAGACTGTCACTTTAAAAAAAAAATGTTATTTAAGGAGAAAAAAAGCAAAACAGAAAAAAGGGTAGAAATAATACAGAATTTCAAAAAAAAGCAGTAAGAAATCATTAGATGATAAATTACATATTGTCTTCTTAGAAATAGTTGTTCATGTTACAAAATTAAGGCATACATAGTGGACATTCAAACAGTGAGGCTGCAAACAGTTCTGTTCAATGATCTAACAAAAACTTAGTAATACAGTTATCAATCCTACACACTTAAACGTATATGCAGTTATATCTTTAGAGCACTTTCTTTTCCTCTGTTTGCTTTTTTAAAATTTTTTTATTTAAAGAGAAGAAGAAAGAAAAAAATAAACAAAACAGAAGAGGGTAGCAACAATACAGAATTCCGAAGGGGAAAGAAAAAAAAAATGAAAAAGAAGAACAACAACCACAACAAAAACAAAAACAATAAGAAATCGCCACTTGATAATTTACATACTGTCATCATTGGAAATAGTTTTTCAAGTTACAAAGTTAAAACATACAAAGTACACATTCAAACAATGAGCCTGTTAACAGTTCTGCTCAACATTCTAAAAAAAACAGTAATATGGACATCTATCTTACACACTTAAACACACATGCAGTTTTATCCTTTAGAGCACTTTCTTTTCCTCTCTTTTTTACAGTAGCAATTACACATTTTGGGTTTTATTACTCCTACAGTTCTTATTACTTTTTATACTAGAGAAACAATGTGATATTTATAAATATGATTCTTATTTATTTCACTAATGAGGATAGTCTTCAGTTGTCTCCATTTCCCTATGAAGGCCT
Source organism: Dolichotis patagonum (assembly GCA_004027295.1). Classification (NCBI taxonomy): domain Eukaryota; kingdom Metazoa; phylum Chordata; class Mammalia; order Rodentia; family Caviidae; genus Dolichotis; species Dolichotis patagonum. The sequence goes on along the minus strand of PVJX010023076.1, from coordinate 15,888 downwards.
CAAGCTCATCTTTTTTATAGCTGAGTAATATTCCATTGTATAAAAATACCACATCTTTTTCATCCACTCTGCAATTGATGGGCATCTTGGTTGTTTCCAAGATTTAGCTATTACAAATTATGCTGCTACCAACATGGGTGCACAGATATCACTGTGATATGAACTTTTCAGTTTCTCTGGAAAAATACCCAGGAGGGGAATAGCTGGGTTTAATGGAACTTCCAGTCCTAGTCTTTTGAGAATTCTCCATACTGAATTCCATAGTGGTTGCACCAGTCTACACTCCCACCAACAGTGGAGCAGTGTTCCTTTTTCCCCACAGCCTTGCCAACATTTGTTATCAGTTGATTTCTTGATAGCAGGTAGACTGCCTCTTTAAAGGACTCTTTACTTTTGGGCCTGTGTGCGTGTGCGCGCACGTGCGCACGCACACGCGCAGTGGCGCACACATGTTTCTCTTCTTTTTCTCCTTCCGCCTTGAATACGAATGTGAAGTGTTGATATATCTGAAATAGAGAATAAGAATACAACCTTAATTTAAATAATGTATTTCATGGACATATTAGATTATCCCCCTAAAAAATAGTGTATGGAAGATTCAAACACAATTTTTTAACTGCATACTAACTGATTCTGTCCCAATTCCTGCTTCCTCTCCAACTTCCAATTATGCTTCCCTCCCTCTGGTTCAAATTATCTGCTCCAGGAAGCAACCTGTGAACTCCCTTCTCCTTGATCTATTGACACATACATCAACATCACAAATTTTGTATATCAGTTAAAAGTTATTTTATTAACACGTTTTTATAGTAAGATTACCCTCTTTTTACATGGTAACATTTTAAATGTTTCCAATATTAGCAAAAATTTTTAAATTTACCTCTAGCATGAAATTCAACAAAATTACCTGCATTCACTGATTATTCATCTGTTTTTGTGTTACTGGCAAATCAGATCAGGACCTTTTCATTGATCTATAATGCCAGTCCTTTTATATCTTCAACATTTTACATATGGAGACAAAGTTTTGGAAAATTTCCTGCACTGTGGTTAAACTTTCAATTCTCCTGTCTCAGCCTCCTAGAGTGCTGGAATAACAGATGCACACTGTACAATGTCTGACTTTTTATCTCCTAAATTTTACATATGCAGAATAAAATGAAATTGTAAACAAAAAGATGGACCATTGTATGCTTCACAAAGAATAAACCTGATTTGCAACAGAAAATGAATTGAAATCCATTTATGTCCAAAAAATAAAACAGCAAGAGATACAGAACTAAAATGGAATATTGATAGTACAATGACCATTTATTATATTATACCACGAAATTATTTTTGTAAACAAATTTGCTTGTGGCTTACCAGGGGGGTCTCCTTCAAAGCCATTTTATCTATCAGATTTTTCTGTTTTTATTGCTTCCAAAGCTAGCAAAATGGCCATAGAATATTTATTGAGTGGTAAACATGAGTCAAACTTGGTGTTTTTGTACCTGCAAATATTTTTGTTTCTGCATTTTTATTCAAGAAGATTGTGCTTTGCTAAATCATCACAAGATTTTCCATGTCACATACTCTTTTCAGTATGATCACATTGGATTTCTAAAGATGCCTGAAATTTACACTTCGAATGGGGTACTTTAAAAAATAAAATAATTTTTCTCTCTGTTCTGATGGTTACAAGTCACAGATGAAGATGCTAAACAACTGATTTATTTTACCTTACAATCTACTCTATTTTCATTCACATGATGATTCTTTGCATTATGTGCTGTATATCTCTGTCCTAATTACCTTATATGGAGGCCAATTACATTACATTAATGTCCAAAGTAATAATGGCATTTAACATTAATTTCTTTTTTGAAGGCCTTATCTCTAAGAGATACTTAGAAAGGAAAATAGGACCATAAAGGTGAATTTGCAATTATACATTTTTAAATTGACAAGTATCAGTAATTTTATCATGGAAAAACTTCTAAGCAAATTAGAAAATGAGTGGTACAATTGAAGAGAAATTAGGGGTCAAATTATTCACAAAGACTTAAATTCATTAATAAATTTCTGAAAAAAAACCTGTTGATGTGGATTTGTTTCTCAGAAAAATAAAACCAGTAATTTGTAAAAGTGTTAAATGATTCTCAATATCAATAGTACAATAAAATTTATTTTAACCATAAATTTAAAAATGTTTAGAGTTTGAAAAAATCTTGTCAAATCTATAGAGAAAATGGCTATGGAAAGCACAGTGTGATTACTATAAGAGAGCAAATTGGCAATATTTAGTAAAACTACAATGTATTCACTCCATGTTTACCTATAAAATGTTAAAGTATTTGTGAAATGAAACACATAGAAGCTTATTCATTGTGCAATTTAACATAATAAGAAAAGTAGGAAAATACCTTTATATCCAATATAAATCACTAATTATATATTCAATAATATATCCACTAAATGGAATATTATGAATACTATTGGAAAATACAGTAATATATCAATGGAGAAAGATATTTATGATATATTCATATAAAAGTATGCTACAATAAATATAGTGTGCTGCATTTTGAGTAACAATTGGGATGAATTGAGTAACAATTGGGATGAATTGAGTAACAAATGGGATGAATATATGTTACCTTAAAAATTTATTTTATGTCAAAGAGAAACATGAAAAAGTTGAACAAGAGATGAACAAAAAGCTATTCATGTTAATTGCCCTATTTGGATTGGGCCTTTTATTTTAGAGGGTTCTACATTTTTTAGCTCTGTATATATTCTACATATTAGCCCTGTATCTTAGAATTATGTGATAATATTTTCCCAATTATAAATTGCCCCTTCATTGTGTTGGTAATGCCAGCTTTGATGTTTCTTGGTATTGTATCTTCTGCAATTGAGGTTCTATTCAGAAATATCTGTCTTTGTCTTATTTATTCAACAATTTTTCCAATTTTTATTTTCCAGCAGTTTCATTGTTTCTGTGTTTATACCTATGCTTTCTAACAATTTTGATTTGATTTTAATACAGTGTGAGAGATATGTGTAAAATACAAATTTTCATTAACTACATGAAAAACAGTTCAGCATCTTTTCATATTAGAGAAATGCAAATCACGGCAATGAGTGATCTGTAGAATATAGACACTTCTAGATTGTTGGTAAGAATGTAAAATACTACATTCATTATTAAAAATAATTTAAAGATTTATGAAAAAATCTAATGTTAGAAATTCCTTTTGATACAGCTATCCCTCCCCTGGGTAGTTTTCCAAAACAATGAAAGTCATCTTTGTTATAGTAATTAATGCAAACCCATCTTTATAGCAGGAAAAGTCATAATAGCTATATTTTCGATGCAGTTTATAGTCTCATCAGCAAGTTAATGGATGAACAAAATGCACTCTCTATATACAATGGAATAATATTCAGTCATAAGAAAAAATAAAATTTAGTCATTTGTAGGAATTATTGATGACTCTTGAGACCATAATTGTAAGTGAATTAAATCCAATGCAAAAAGTGATATAATTCATGTTTCTCTAATGTGAGCAACTAGAAATGAAAATAATTCAAAGAGCAAAATAAATGAGTGATTGTAGGATGTTAGATTTGTGTGGAGACAGGAAGGAAGAAGTGAGGAAGAGAGGAAAGAAAATGTAGTAAAAATGACTGAGATGTAATGTGTTTATGTGTCAATTCACCAAGATGAATGTATTATGTCATATGATAATACAAAATTATGTTTAAAATTAAATAAGTGGCTAATCAGAAGAGTGACAGACATGGGGAGGAATGAAAAGTCTGAAAGTAATGATTTCACATTATTCTAATTTTTGAGTGATGTGAGCTAGTTATACATGAAATCAATCTAAAGTTTAAGAAGACTGAATAGTCTAAATTTATGTTTGAATTCTGAACATAAATCACTTAGATTGTTCCTGCATTAATAAAATACATTTTCCCAATGTGTTAATACATTTATACTCAGAAATTGTAAATTATGCTTTTGTTTCCTGTGCTTCACTTATCAACAAGTATTTAAAATTTCACTTTTTAAAAATAATGAACCTCAGTCAAAGTGAGTAAAACAGAATGATTAATTTTAGTCTGCAAAAATAAGATTAAAAAAGTTAAATAACTCACTTTATTTTTACCCTCTCCACTTCAGCTTTGTATAAAATTATGCCATTTGAATTGAATTTTCTCTCATTATAATTAATTCTCTCATTATAATTCTCTCATTATAATTAGTATGCAATTAATTATGATGAAGAACATTTTAGAGCTTTCAATAGTGACAAACAGCCTACTGAGGCACACAGGCCATAGGTTGACCACCCTTGCTTTAGATGAAAAGCTATACATGTAGAAAATTATGTAAAATATTGACTTAAATCCAATGTTTATATTCATCTTCCTTTGTGTCAAGATAGAATCAGTGATATTAAAATGAGAGTTATTATTCTGGATTGTTAATGTCAAATGCTAATTTTATTATTTTAGTGTTACTGTTTATTTGGCAGCCACAAATGCTGTGGGTGCAAATCAAGTCATTGTTTTTGTGGATTTATTTAAAAATGTTTTCCACGATGATTTCTAAATGTATTAATAAACCTCCTTGAAGTATTTAATAGTAGGCAGAAAGATTTTCAATATTTCATTTATTTTTCACTTGGTTCTTCTTATCTGAAGACACATGGGGCACTTTTACAAAGAACGATTGGGTTCCCAGTGCCTTTACTAGAATATATTTAGTCTATAAGTATCATCTATGTTTTTGTCAATTTATGGAAATTCCAAAAGATAGAACTTTGATAAAACATTACATAGTAGGGTTTCATGCTTTCTAAGTAGATACTCTACCCTATTTTTTAAATACCTAATAAAGAAAGTAGCAAATATTTGAAGGAAATAAAGAGTGAAACTTGATAATAATGTATCCCAGACACTCAAAAATTATAATTTTCTTAATTTCTATGCATTGGCAGCAAGTCTATGGTATGCATGCAGCAGCCAGCAGTTATCTTTGAAAGGTATAAAAATCTTGACCATTATTGTTACAGAGAATATTTACTCAAATGCCCTCATAGTAGTTACACTTTGTTGAACAAAGCAAACATAAACTTTGTCCACTATAACATATTTCTTTTCTTACCACTTTGCACTGGTAAATAGCTGAAGATAAGCTATTTCACTTTAGACTTACTAATGTTTTGAATTCTCCACAGGTCTATATGGATTATATCTGCAACAACAGTGATAAAGACGCTCATTAAAAAATTACTCAAATGCTCTCACCAGGAATATGTTCAAAGGGCATCACATTTCCATGCAGTGAAACTGCTACCATAAAGGGATTTTTCCCTAAAGTACCTTGATTATTTTGTATATAGGTGCCCAAAATGGGGAGGGTCAAAATACAAAAAAAAATACAGAGTCATACACATCTAATAGCAAAATTTTAATGAAATTGCAAGACCAAATCCAAATTGTGTATTTTTTGTGCTCTTTAATTTTCTTTTGTTTTCCATCTACAGGAAAAGATATGCCTGTGCAATTGTTCTCATGTAGTCATGCCAAAATCCTGATTATTTTATGTGGTTATTGGTGTGATATTCTTTTATATTACTGTTAATTATAATTTAATTTTCATAAATTAGAGCTTACATTTACTTCTAATAAAATCAGTTATGTTCAAGTTATTGTAGGGAATACAAATCCTGAAACCCAAGTTCTGTGAGTGGAGAGTTTTCAGGAAGTCCCCCCAAAATATGTATATACACAATTCAGAAAGAAAAAAATGGTATTCTGCTTTTCCAGCAAATAGTGTTACCCTCAAGTGGGAGACAATAAAGAATATTGTATATCACAAAAATGCAGTTCACTGCTGGCCCTTAAGGAAGAGATAAAAATGATGTGCAACAATCTCAGTGACCAAGGTTATTCAAGCAGCACTTTACCATACTAAGTGCCCACAACTTTGAGCACATCTTGTAACTGCAGAGGCCAATGGCAAATCATAGTGATCTGATGATGTCTCAATAAATTTAGTATCAATACTTATACAAGATTTTTTCTGAAGTGTGTATACATTTTCATGGAATATATATAAATATATACATCCTAATATAGCAAAATATTTGTGATAGTAGCTGTAGAAACAGCAGCAATAGGAATGACAACAATGATAAGTAGATTTTGTAAATACTTGATTACTATGGTGAAACAAAAATCAGAGGTTTCCAGTGGGTTTGGCTTCAGAGATAAATATGTTGAGTATATGTGATTGCTGAAGGCAGTAATATATCAATGTTGGTTCATGGTTTGAAGTAAAGGGACCACATTAGTGTACAAAGTTGGTTTCACACTTTGTAGTGTGTGTGTGTGTTAGAGAGGGGTTGCATTGAAACTCTTCAAACTTTTCCACAATTTTTTTTTGTGGAAAAGAATCTATTTCACTTAAAAGTATGGTCTTAAGTGCATAAATTTACCGAAAAATATCTCAAGTTTATCCTTTATGGCTGAGTAGACCTCCAGTTTACATATAAGCCACATTTTCAGTATCCATTCATCTGTTGATGGGTATCTGTGTTGGCTCCAAGTATTTGCCATTACAAATTGTGGTGCTGTAAACATGATCACACATACATGCCTGTGATATGATGCTTGTAACTCTTTTGTGAAGACACAGAGAAGAGGAACAGTTCGATCAAACAGAAACTCTAGTTTTCGTGTTTTTGAAGAATCTCCAAAGTAATTTGCTAAGTGATTTTACCAATTTGCACTCCCTCCATCAGGAAAGAAGGGTCTATTTTGCCCCAGTCTCGCCATCATTTGTTATTGGTTGATTTCTTGATGCTAGTCATTCTTTCTAGACTGAGATACAATTTCAATGTTGTTTTCCTTTGCATTTCTCAAGTAAGTAGAGATATTGAACATTTTTATATATTTATGTGGTATTTGTATATATGTTTAAGCATCACATTTCTTATCTTGTGTGAGAACCCCGAAGTGTAAATAAGAACCAAAATGAATAAGAGATATCAGGAAATAGGGAATAAAATGTTTAAGTGAAAAGGGAACAAAGGAAGGAGGAGGAGAAGAAAGGGAAAAGAAAAAATGAGAATGGAAAGAAAAAGTGCAAATGAAATTTTTGTAAATGAGAGGGAAGGAGGAGTTGAAGGATGGAGAGGGAATGGGGAAAAAACATTAAGACATGTTCCCAGGTACAAATTTAATATGATGAATGTGATCGATGTGTAAGACAAATATATATTAGCAAAAAACAAGACTAAAAAATAAACTCATTTAAAAAGAATGTATTAAAGTGTAACTGAGCTTGCAGAAAAATTTAGAACCATAGAAAACAATAAAAAACTGAAGTAAACCTTCACAATATATGTAAGAAATTTGTTTGGAACAAGGATTTTTAAGAATCTTCAATAAAGACATTCTTTTAATACTAGTGGTACCAGGAAAACTGGGTATCTTATGCAAAATAATAAAGCTGGATCATTATGTGATATATGGAATCATCTCAAAATAGTTTAAACACTTAAACATCAGATAAAAAAACTTTAGAATTTTCAGAGTAACAAAATATAATATTGAATTTTGCAAAGATTTTATGCATAGGAAACCAAAACTCTCAGTTTCTTCTTTCTAGAACACAATATCTGAAACTCACAACTAAAAAGAGGAGTGATGTATTTTGCCTTATGCTTCAGATCATTGCTGTCGGCTAGTTCCAATACAGAAAAAATAAGAAATTTTGTGATCAAAGCACATTCAAGAAGGTGAATAGGTCATCTAGATAATAAGATAAAATATTTGAAAATTATATGTATGATCAATGATTAATGTCCAGAATAGACACTGCCTAAAAATCCCCATCAGGCAAATATTCCAATTATAGGGTAAGTAAAAGACATGAATAGACAGTTATCTCAAACATATAACGTGACCAATAACTACAAGTAAAGATAATCAACATTATTAGTAACTAGGGTTATTCAAATGAAAAACACAGTACAATACCACTACACAAGAATAGAATGTCTATGCCAAAAAAGGAACATACCCAATGTTGGCAGTATCAGGGGAAATTAAATTTTTGCATCGTTAGTAAGATATATAAAGTATATAGTATATTTGGAAAATAATTCAATATTTCTCAGAATCTTAACACTAGATCTACGTTGTGATCCAGAAATTCTCTTTTAAGTTTATACAAAAAATAATAAAAAATATAGATTCAAAAGATATTTTTATAATAATGTACACATCAGCTTTAATAGCAACGATCAGAAGGAGTAGCAACCCAGCTTCTCCTCAGTAAAAGGGTACACAAAATATTGTATACACATATGGTAGAATATATTCAACCATAAAATAGAAAGAAATTATCATACATTATTTCACAAGAAACATTGAAAATATTAATGTAAATAAGTGAGACATAAGGATAAATACTATACGTCTTTATATATATGAGGTACCTGTAATTGATAAATGCAGAAAGAGAAAAAGTAGTATAGAGTTTATTATGATTTTAGTGGGGGAGTTCCAAAGATGGTGGACTAGTAGGTAGCAGGAGAGGGACCCTTTCTGAGAAAGACAGCTTAAATGCCAGAATAAAACACCCTGGAGAGACCTAAACAGAGAGAGATAGACTCTCTCAACCCAGAAAGAAACTAAAGTGAAAAAAAACCACTCGAATATGAGGTCCTGGGGCTACCATTAGAAAAGCTAAGATCGGCGAGCATGGTGCACTCCTCAAGCCCCATTAATTCCTGCCCGAGATAGACATGACCGACCGAACCGCACCAATGCAACTGGCTTAAATGGCACCGAGAATGGAGCTGAACAGCCCTGTGAATGGCTCGCCCAGACCCTGCCTTGCACTCAACCCACCCAGAGGCACTGTGAATTCACACCGAAGCCATCCTGAAGTCGAAGGTCGGGGAGGCCAGCAGTTCTCAGGGACCGGCATCAGCATCCAGTGAGTGATGGGAACGGGACCCTCCCACGGGAAATGGGCAACTGAGTGGATGACATGTTGGATTTGGGCAGGACAGCCATAAGGAAGTGGCTTCAGTTGGTTGCTCCCCTTGCCAAGTGGATTGCTGGAATCTGATTGGACTGGGCCCTGTCCCTGGCCGGGACCCAGTGGGTCACTACAAATTAATTCCAAGAGCTCGGGTGCACAGTGATGCAGTGAAGACCTGCAAAGTTTGACTGGCCCAGAGGGGAGAAGCCAGTGCACACTGCCTATTATTGAACTTCAATCTCTGATAGCTGAAGGCAGAGGGCAGAAACACCTAGCTTGCGTCCTCTAGAGGAACTTTAACCAACAAGAAAAGGGGCTGGGAATTGCACTATGCACTTGTATGGAAGGAACCAAAAACATGACAAGAGGGAGTAATAAGAAAAAAAGAAACCCAGCCCCCAACCCTGAGACCATTGATCCAGGAGAGGAAAATACAAAAGAGATTGAGGGCAGCAAACATGCACCATCAAACACAGCGTTAGCGGACATAAAGAGATATCTTCAGGACCTCATGAGCTGGGTCAAAACTGAAACGTTAATTCAAATTAAACAAGAGATAAGTAGATTAATAAAAGAAAGTATGGGTACCTCTCAAGAAGACACAGACAGAAGAATGGAGGAACAAAAAAGCACAGAAATGTTCTCTGAAGAATACAAAAAAACCCCTACAACTCATGAAGCAGATTCAAAGAGATTATCAGGAAACTAAAGACTCCATAGAAAGCTGGCAAAACTGGTTGAAAGAAACCAAAAATAGACTATCAAAAATTAAACACAGGCTTGCAATGTAGGGTCATGAAAGGGAAGATCTCTTAAAAATAACAAGGGAGCAGGTAGTAACAATTGGAAGGCTAGAGGATGACAAGAGGATCTATAATTTAAGAATAAAGCATGTGAATGAAGAAGCAGGAATCAAAACAGAGGAATTGCAAAGGCTATTCACAGAAATTATTAAGGAAAATTTCCCAAGCATAGAAAAAGGAAATAATATGCAGATGTATGAAGCATACAGAACTCCAGCCACCTACAACCAAAACAGAACTACACCTAGACACATAATAATCAGGATCCCAGAAATTCAATATAAGAACAGAATATTAAAAGCCATCAGAGAAAAGAAACAGATCACCTATAAAGGAAAATCCATCAAATCATGGCAGAATTCTCGACACAGACCATAAGGTCAAGAAGAGCTTGGAGTAAAGTAATTCAAGCCCTGAAGGAGAACAACCTCCAGCCCAGATTGATGTATCCTGCAAAATTCTTTCTAGAAATTAATGGAGAAACAAGTTGCTTCCATGACAAAGAAGAACTTGGAGAATTTGTGACCATCAATCCAACCCTACAAAAAATACTAAAGGACATTTTAGAGAGAGAGAGAGAAAACAAGAATGTGAGCATTTCAGGAACAGTGGCAGAGAGGCCTCAGTGAACTGCCCAGACAGTGGAGTGGAACAGAAAAATATACAACCAATTGCAGAAAAACAGAATAGCAGAAATAAGGCAGAGAAGATTGGCTGTAATCTCTAGTATAGATGGCCTTGAAATAGTAACAGAGAGAAACACAAGCAGAGTAGATCAGGAGATAGGGTCCATTGAGATGCTCTATATAGGGAGGCAGTGGGACCCAAAATAAGCAGTGCAACCTATGGGAGTGAAAGTGGAGGAATTGTCTAAAAAAGGGAGGCAGAGGATATTGTTAATTGGGTAACAAGATTTAAAATTTACATTATTCTCACCACTCTGCTTAGATGGATTACGTGCTGTTCCAGTTTGTCTACTTACACTAGACTTGAGGACATGGTCAGCTATCCCAAAAATGAGAGGATATATTATGGTAATCAACCCTAATTTTCCTATCAACTTAATCTGAAGCGCTTTATGACTTATACTGTCATATTCTGACTGATCTTATTTGAATCTGGTTAGTTAGATTGCTACTTTGTATTGACTGATTTTATTTAAATCTGTTATGATTGATAGCATCAAGTCTAAGAGTATAGGCAACTACACTAAAGATGACAAGATTCACTAAGATACCCACTCTGGTTTGATTATTACTTGCTTTTGAAGTCTTATAATGTCTCCAATGCTTCGTTTTTATTAATGTTGTTATATACTGCTGAGACATCATGGTAACCATTGTACATCACCTTGTATTGTGGTTTTATATGATTTTTTTTCTTCATGCTTTTCTAGGAATTCATTTGTTTTATCTTGCTTTGTTTTGTTTTTCCTGCTAATACAGAAATGATAGATATACATGTAGAGACTCATGCATGTGTAGAGCTTACATTTTACAAGAACCAACTATATAACACATGTTGAAATGAATAACTACTTTGAAGAAGAAGAGACACTACAGTACCCAGTACTGATTCCATTGTATCATGATGTGAAATCCAGCAAAACTATAACTCTTTGTTCAAAATGATTTTAGCTTGTTTTGTTTTGTTAAGTTCAACACACATGAAGGTATGGACAGCTGTTTTGAGAAGAATGAGAGATACTATGACAGCCATTCTTGGCTTCCCTGTTGTCTGGTCTTGAAGACCTGAAATGCCCTCCTCATCCTACTCAGATCAATTCCATACTATGTTGTTTCATGTGAATTCCCTGTATGTGACAATATGGACAACTATTTGGAAGAAAACAAGAGTCAATACGATAGAGAGTGAATATCTCCGATTGTCTAGCTTTGAAATTTATGTCTCTTACATTTCTTTCTTGTGATCCGCTTTGTTCTGTTTTGTTTTATTTAATTTTACCCTTATGATATAATTGCATGTATATTTGAGTGGGTAAGATGGATGACCATATTGCTGTTTTTGTCAGATCTTGGAGCAGAACTGTTAACAGTCTCACTGTTTGAATGTCTATTTTACATGTTTTAACTTTGTAATTTGAACAACTATTTCCAAGAAGTCAGTATGTAATTTGTCAAGTAATAATTTCTTAGTATTTTTTTGTTGTTGTTCTTTTCCTTTTTTCCTTGGAATTCTGTATTGTTGCCATCCTTTATTCTGTTTTTTTCTCTTTAAATAAAATTTAAAAAAATAAATAAAAATAAATAAAAAATATTATGATTTTAGTGATCCAGGGCAATCAAGTATAATTTTTTAGTGGGTAAATAGTTCAAATGTTTGATAAAAAATACTTTTAGGAATAGACAGTTATAGTTAACCAACATTGTGAATATTTTAACCCCAGTAAACTGCATATTTACAAATTAAAATAGCATTTATTATATGTAGTTTATCACTGTAATACTTAATTATGTTAAAAACATCTAAAACACTCTGCAATATTCATGCCTTTGTATTTTCCAGAGGACACTGATATTCATTTTATTTTTGTTAACCTAGAGTTCTTGCGCTCACTTCTGTGTGTGTGAGAAAGAGAAAGAGACAGAGACAGAGAGGCAGACAGAGACAGAGACAAAAGATTGTATGTAGTCCATTTCACTGAGCCACATTTTCAGCCCTATTAAAATTTTTTATGTTTTAATATTTTTAATTTTTTCTCTTTAAAATCAAAAAGGAAAAACGTTTTAAAAATGAAAAAAAAATTGATACAGGATTCCCTAAGCACTAAGTTTCCCAAGCTAGGCTCTAAATTATATTCCATCTACAACTATATGAATGAATGCTAAGATTACAGGTCTGTGTCCCACAAAATGGTTGACCTATTGTGTTCACTGTTAAACATTATTTTGATGGTAAGTTACAGTGATTAGGTAAGATCATTACTGAATAATTTGGCAGATATAAAAATACTCTTTTGTCAAAACAAATTTATCTTCTGTCACAAATATAAAAGCAGTTGCTAAGTATACTGGTCATTTTCTGTTGGATAAGCTAAAATATAGATGAATTCAAATGATAAAAGTGCTAGAAAAAGTGAGCCAAATAGCTATGGAAATAATCTAATAGACTGAAAGTAAAGAAACAAACTTTTTAACACTCTGAAACATAGGGTCATGATTCTCTAACTGTACTTGACATATGGTGTTGAAATTCATAGGAATCTAGAATTCTACTTTTTTACTCCATTTTTTTGTGCAAAAGAATAGACACAGATCTATAGAACAATTATTTTATAATAATTTCAAGGAAATAATTTTGATCAATTAAATGCAGCACTTTTTATAGTCTCCAGCTTTCCAGCAAATATTACAATTGTTAGCTAAGTCATAGTTCAATGGAATAGCATCACATAATTTCTTGAAATTACCTGAATGGACTAAAGTCACTCTATTACATGGTCCATGGTATTTACATAGACATATATACCCAGATGCACAAATAAGTTTTCCAGAAAACGTATATTACCTATCAAAGGACTCTCAGTAGATTATGTGGTGTTTGAAATGTTAAAGGAAAATGTTAGTAGTGGATTTGAGAATATTTAGTCCTACTGATTTTATTTGGGTAATATTATATCCACTCTAGTGATGGAAAAGCCAGAATTTATATACTGAATTTGTTCAATGTTCAAAAAACTATCAGTTCATAATTATGTTTACATGCTATTTTGCTTTATCTCATTATTTTATTTTTCATGTTTCTCAATCATATTGTAAGAATTCTATCTTTTTCAAGTCAGAAGCCTCCACACATTTCAGACTTTACTATAGCTACAGTTGTAATAAATTGATTACTTCCCAGCATCCATTCTTAAAGATATAGACTTCTTCTAATTTTGGATAGACCAAATATAAAGTGTAGAGTGTCAAAATTGTCAGGTGGAGATGAGATAGGGTAGAAAAGAGACTCAATTTTCTTTTCTCCCTTTGACAGCCAGAAGAGTGTGTGATTTGACTGGGAGTTAAAGTGATCTTACTCCCTCCTTCCTGTGACCTTCTAAAATGGGGATTGCTTCAAACAGACCCAAGGTCTTCCCAGAACTTTTGGAGTTGTTTCCATGCCACATTGGCTACACTGACAGAAGTCCAGGCTCTTCTTGGTGCTGCCACCACCTCTCTGAGGAGCAACCAGAAAAGTAGAACCTGATGGGGCAAAAATTATGGAGAATTATGGACCACTGATGACATTCCACAAGTCTCTAAGTCCCAAAAAGCTGTGATTTAAATGGTTAACCTAAATCAGAAGTGGTAGCATTCATTATTTTCGCCCCACAGCAATTGCAGATATGGAGAAATCACAATCAGCAAGTCTCTTATCCTAAAGCTTGGCTAAGATGTCACCATGACAGCTTTGGCCGTCCTAGACATCCCATCATCACTTTGGAGGCAACAGATTTGAGACTGCCACTTATTCATGTAGATCCACAAAATGTAAGAATCTGCATGCAATGTCTGCACCTTCTGAAGTACAGATTCTGCAACAGATTCCCCACAGAAGCGTCAATTTAGTGGTCCTATTACCACTCATCATGTGTGTCTTTGATAGAATGGGGTGAGTGGGTTGCACTAAGAAGGACTGATAACATTAGGAGTCTACTGTTTTTGAACTGTTCCAGAGGCCAGTGGAGACCAGCAGAAATCAAGCAGTGGAGACCATCAGTGACCTGTGATTTTCAGTAATTGAAACATGCCTTGACATGTGGAGAGCCCCAAAGAGGCAGCAGAAGGCACTGAAGAAACAACAGACTACTTCTGTGTGTTGAAACCTGAAGTTCCTGAAGAGCTGATAGGAATTGTCACAGTGTATAACCTTGGTAGTGTGAAGGATGAAAGGATTACTCTGAGATGTGATTTGGTCTAAACACAGAGAGGCCCAGGAGGACTGTCCCAACTAGAGCAACCAAGCATCAGGGGGTCTCAAGGCAGCATCCCTGAACCAACTTTTTGGCTTTTATTTATAATGCCAGGAACTACAATAGAAAAAAGGCAGAGAGTAGTAGCTTGGGCATGAATCTGCGTCAGGGCTATGCAGTTTATCAGGTCAAGGGAAAGGCAAGGGCAGACATAACATGCATTATTTATCTGAAAATCTTGCTGTTTTCAGTCTGAACTGTTTTCTGCACATTATGTTGATGGCCTACATGCTTTTGTCCCATATAAATCCTTGCTTTATCTTTAACCACACATTCCAAGTCTACTTGTTTAGCCCTATAGTCTTCTTTATGATTTTAATCATTCATTCTCCAGTCACGTCACACGTTTCCCCGTTTTGCATTTTAAGGATCTGCAACAAAGGAGGATTGGGTGAGCTCAGGATAGATGCATATTGAGGATGATGAGAGTATCTTCGTGGCCTAAGCATGAAGCATCCACTTCAAAAGTATAAAAAGGACCTTTAAGAGTGCAACAGAAAACAACAACAAAAAATAATTCCAAAAGCAATGAGCACCCAGATGTGAAGGTCAATGTTGCAAAACCAATTTTGGGGTTGAACCAGTAAGCAGTAACATTGAAGTGATCTAAGGTGATATTGTGAACTGTTTAATATCTTCCTAGGTGGGTTCTGAAGAATGTGTCATAGAGGGCAGGGGACTCACGTGTTTTCCCTTGTTGCTTATTTCCAGGGGAGGTTTTATTGCCAGTCTAGAGCTTGGCACTGGAAGCATTTCTCATTTGTTGCCACATGATAAGTATGGACAACATTCACAGGAATCCACAGAAAGCCTGTGGGTTACAAAGAAAGGTATACCCCTCTATCAAGTGAAAACTTCTATAGGCACCAATCACTGTGGCTCTGACAAGGGATGTTGATAACAAACCAACAGTCTGAGTCTTTGATAGAAATGAAATGACTCTCCATCACTGAAAAGCCATCCAAATAATGATTTTAAAAATGTGGACCAGGGATATAGCTCAGCAGCATAAGCCTGCCTGGCAAGTGCAAGGTGCTGAGTTTGATTCCTGGTACAAC
>PVJX010023075.1:0-29736 GCA_004027295.1 Dolichotis patagonum | reverse complement strand
CTGGTTCTAAGCTTCAACTTTACTACAAATTAGTGGATCATCACTGGACAAGCTGGTTATTTTGTGTGCCTCAATTTCCTAGCATTTAAAATTGAGTTAGAAATAAACTTAATATAAATGAAAACTCAGTGTTTCAAATTGAGATAGTCCTTTTTTATGAATTAATATTTAGAAAGTTCCTGGTAAAAATATACTCTCATTCAAGACAAAATAAAAATTTAAAAATAATATTTTAAAGATTTTTAAGATGGTTGATTTGTGTGTGTGTGTGTGTGTGTGTGTGTGTGTGCATGTGTGTTTGGGACAACTTTTATAGAAGATCTTATAAGTAACTAAGTAGTGCACTTGAGAAAGAGGAAATCTCCCCATTAGACTGGGAATGACCTACCACTTGAAGCTTCTAAACCATGGTGTTTTACAGTCCTCTTGGGTATAACTGTTCTCATGAAAAGCAACATTATTTAAATCCATTCTCTCCATTTGATGAAATCAGAAACAGACTGTTTAAGTTCAAATAATGATTTTCATCCGAACAGATCCCCACATGAACCAACCTCCACTTCCAACATGAGTGATCCCTTCTGTACATACTGCAACCTTAGCCTCACATTTGCAATCCTTTCTTCTAATTGAGATTTGTTAATACATGCAACTGTAGAATTATCCCTGTTTTAGATATTACCCATACTACGAAGATCTTCTACTTTCTTAAACGTTCCAAAAATCATTTAGCCAAAGCACAAATCCTGTAAGTCCTTTCTAAAAATGTTCTGAGATACTTGTGGTTATCCATGGTGTGTATTTCTCATTACAACTTACAACTTATATTTAGGTCCTCAGTGGTCTTTGGCTAGAGGGCACTGACATACCACCTATTATGTAGATGTTTTTATTCACATTTTAATATTGATATAATGCAATATTGATTGCTCAAAACCATGGAAAGTGCAAAAGCTACATGTATTTCAGTTTTTACAACTGTCTCAAGCACTAACATATGGATGAAAATATCTATAGTTAGATCCAGTTCTCTACAGTAGCAGCAGCTTTCATGCATTTTTTACATGTAATGTTATGTTATTCACATTGAATTTCTGATCTAAGTAAGACAAAGATTATTCATTCTATGATTTGTTGGGGGCTGTTTTTATCCAGAGGTGTTTTTTCCCTTTTGTCTGCTCAGATTTATGAGTCTGGCAAGCTTTTCTGTGTGTTGCTGAAAAGACTATTGTGCCATGTACAAACAGTCTCAGCCAATAATTTATTCCAGACATCCAAGAGCATTTTTGTCATCCTCAAAACAGGAATTTGTCATTTAAGTCACTGGTCCCAATCTTAGCAGTGATTCCACAATGTCAGCATTTTCAATAAAAAGGGAAAAAGTTATAGCTCAAGGTGCTTTGACATAGAAGAATGGAACTGTGGTTAAAATAGTCCTGGATTTTTATGCAACAACTATAAAAATTTTGGCCAGAGAAATGTCTTAATTTTTAAATACTTTTTTCCTTTGCATTATGTTTTATATTTGAACCTCAAGTGTTATAAAAATAAACATATTCCCATTTAGCAATAAAATATTTGAATATTCTATTAGTTGAGAGGATTGTTTTTCTGTATTGGAGCAAAAAATGTAGGTGCTCACACACACTAGGCAAACACTCTACCACTGAGCTACACTCCAGCCCTGTTTTAGTTAAGAGAAATAATACTTTGCTTTGATTTATCCAGACTGTATCAGATAACTTACCTAGAGATATGTTTCTATCAATTCATTATTACTATCTATCCATGTTGATTTTATAACTTCCATAATTGTGACCTGCTGCCTGTTAATTTTTATCCATTATAAAATTTTAATGATCTGTATCTAAATCACACATATTGTTATATCATTAAATTATAAGGTTAGATGTGACTATTGGAATTTTGGAACTGATTCTTTTAAGAATCAGACAAATATAACTGGAGACATCCTTGAAATAAGTTTTTTCTTAAAATTCCCCAACGAGGAAGGTGATTCTTCAACCTCTCATTCTAAAAGGAAACCTGACTTTTAGAAGAAATGACCAGGGAGATTTTGATCACAATCTGTAACAAGCTGACGAAGGTACACATTTATCCTTTGCTTCTGAAGGTTTTAGACTAACCCCTGTGGTTCTGACATTTCATAGAGGCAGCAGATGTTATCTTCGCCCATTGCTTCTCAGCCCTTTGTGTACTTTAACGTGACCTGGGATTCATGTCTGAATTGTTAAACTAGGAAAGATGAATTTCACTTAAGTTATCCCATTGGAAATGTAACTATTCCCGAGTCACTCCTTTGTTAACCTTTATGAAACATAGCTGCAGGTCTTGTATGAAGGCATGGATTCTGGAGGATTTGTATTCATATTTTCATCAACTAAAAAATGACAGTTTTGACTGTACTATGCAATTAAAATCCCCAGGAGTAGATTTCTCAATATTTATACAAACAAGACATAATATTCTTCATGAGGGATTCTTTATTGGCAGTATTGAAAAAAAAATCACTGTCTCTTTATTTTCTATTTTGAAATAGATGGTATTTATGGTTTTTAATGAAACACATAAAATATGTCATTGAGTTAAAGATTCCCATTATGAAAATTTTAGGAAATAACTTAATTTTAGGAAAAAAAATGAATGAAAATTCAGCATGGGAGGAATCAGAAAATATACTCTGCAACATTTTCAAAAGGACATTGTGGTACTTTTCATAAAAAGTGTAGAAATCAAAATATACTCCATCACTTGTTTTAATACATTAAAATATTTTGTCATAGATTTTAGTTAATAGGGAGACACCTTTCTACTTGACCCTAATAACCCACTTTTCCTTTAAGTCTTCTTTTTCAATATTAATTCACATTTTATTTTGTTTCAACATTAGATACGAGCACATAATCTCTTATGGCTTTAGGTTTGAAAACTTTTCCACTTTGAGCATGAAATCTTGTTCATGGTGTATCAGCATGAATATGTCTACACAGAGTGGCCAAAATTTATACTTTAGTACTGTGCGTTGGACTGACAACTGGTGGTCAACTTATAATACTCAGCTGAAGTGAATCAGTGTGTTGCTGCATGTGGAAGGCCCACCGGAGGACTGTTGCCAACAGGATAAAAAGAAATGGAGGGGAAGAGGTGGTGCTGTTGGTCCTCCTGGAGGAGCTTCTTTCGCTGGCTTTCCTGATAGGAACTTGGCTGTTCTCATCATCAGAGGAGCTCAGGACCTTGCTGTTGCTGAGGAGGGCTGTGGTTCACTTTAGGGGAAGTCTTTGCTTCTTACTTTGAGCATCACTTCCTGGTTCCAAAGCTGATACCTCAGACTGCTGACACAGACCTTGTCCCACTGGTGCAGACTTTCTAGCTTCCACTGCTGACCTGTAAGCCTTCCCAGTGCAGATCCTTGAAACAGACTTACATGAGACATTGTTGTGGGCTCTAGGTCTTCAGCTGGACTCATGCAGGACATTGCCATGGAATCTAGACCCTCAGCTGGATTCTTTGGGTCTCTAATGTATGGACAGATTCCTGCACTCTTTTGTATTTGACTCATTGGGTGAATGTTACAAAATAATCCTATGTATCCTATATCATGTATCCTGTGTTAATTTCTTTCCCTTGCAAATTCTGACTACAACATAATTAGATATGTGGTCTGAGTAATAGAGAAGCATGGTTAAAATTTATGTTTCCTCTTGAAAATACATGATTTATATTAATGTAAAATGAAAAGGTATAAAAGTCATGCTGATAAACCAAGCTGTGTAATTTATGGACACATGGTATGTTGCTTTGTCATTATCCTTACATCTGAGTAGGTAAAAAAATTAATCTCTAACATTTCTCTAATTTATCCATGGAGTATTAGAGAGGAATAGTGGAGGCAACTAACTTATCCTTTTAATTCACAGAGAAAGTAGATACATTCTAAAAAGGGAGAAAAATCTACTATCTGAATTTCTTTGAATTCTGTACTTGTTCTTTCCAGAAGTGTTTTTTTTTTATTATTAGACTCTTTTCAAGTCAAATAAAATCCCCTGTAATACTTGTTTGAAGTAAATGATTTATAGAGCTATGTTACTCTTCTTCACTTTTCCAAAAGCACTAGCTTCCAGGAACTGACAAATCAGGGGAGGGTGTCACCGAGCTGCTGCATCAGGAGCATTCCTGCTCTCCGCAGCCATGCCCTCCACCACTGCAAAGCTCAAGGGAAAAGGTACAGCAGATTCTCACCTTAACAAGGGATACTGAGACTCTCAGCTTTCAAGTTCCACAAGTGAATCGTCACTAATGTAATCTCTCCAGCAATGAGCCATCCCAGCAAGAAATCTACTCGACTCCAAAAGGTTGCAGTGAAGTTTATGTCACATTTTTTCTATTTCATATATCAAGCCATGTACTAATGATTCTCATGTTGTTGCTCTTGCTTCTCCTTTTAAGTCTTTTAAGCTTACGTGAAGATGTTTGTAATCAAGACATGCAGACGCTGCGTTTGATCTCTGTTAAGTAGTGTTCACACCTCAAGTTTGATTCACAGAAGCCAGAACTGACTTTATTGTCAGTATCAAATGAATCAATTGCTGAATGTCCTTTAAAATGTCTCAATTATTTCTGGTTCCATTTACTGTCTTGTCTATAAGTACATACTCCGTGGTGTTTATTCCATGGAAGATTAAAGAAGGCTCAAACTTTTTTGTTGTTCCTCTCACTGAGAGGCAGAATTTCTTCTCTCTTCTAGTCTGATCTCAGTGATTCTGACCAATAGAATCTAGTGGGAATTCTGGGGCTAACTCATTAAGAGTCTTACCATTAACATTTGGAGGTCCCTTGGAATATTTTCTCTAGGTCTAGGCAGTAACCAAGAAAGAACTCTAACTATAGTCAGACTGTGAATCAGTGGAGAAGCACAGGCATGAAGAAGCCCATGTTGAGAGGGTGCATAGAAGACAAAAGTCCAGAAAAATAACAACCCTAATTAGCTGTGAACTGAAAGTATTAAAGAGTTAATAAATATTGAAAAATAACTAAGTTTTCATAGGCAATTAAAGAAAGCTGAAGGAGTTTCTACAGAATCAATGCATTCTGCTAAAATATGTATTCAAAGATTCAACAATTTGGGGGTCGCTATGAAATATGAATAATTATATTTCATATAAATATGAAATGTGCATGTTAATTAGAATTAAGCAATTTTAGTCTAAAAAGAACTTTTATATGTAGGGGACCCATTAACATTTGGACTGCATAAATGCTAGAACCACCAGTGACTCACTTCACATATTCTATTAATGGGAGGCAATAACTATTATACACTTTTCTTTCATTTATATTAATATTTCTGCATGCTTTGTACAATTGTCATATAAAATAAATCTAATCCTCCATAGAACAGCTCTGAATATATTGAAAGACAGTTATCCTGGATCATAAAGTATTATCTATGCTAGATAATCTAATTATATCATGACATATAATGAGTGTCTACTCTATGTCAGGAACTGTACAAAGCCATTTGAAGTTTTCCCTGAGCTTATGAACTCACTGTTTAGTGAAGGGAACTATTATAAATGAGCAAATAACATAACAGGTTTAGTTCTTTTTCTATTCTTACTATCACAATATCATTGTTCTAAATATAGTCAACTTCTGCTTCTTTCCATGTTACTCCCAACCTGAACACAATATTTCAACTATTATCTGATTACTAATGACTTAAACAATTTGTTCAAACCCTTGTTGCCTGAGTTTCCTCCATGACAGAAGGAGTTACTGGAGTTTTAAATAAAATAAAAGATATGAAGAATTTAGTGTTATTGTCACTTAGAAAGGAATCCATAAATGTTAGAAATTCTAACTGAATCCAGCAAAATTATAATTACCTTTTTTCTTTTTTACATTCCCACTAAATCATGCTATGTTTTGTGGTGAACACATTGTACTACTACTGAAACTTTTCCATTTAACCTGATTCTTAGGTGTGATTGAAATATTGTGTAGTCAAAATATTTTAGTTTTAAAACATACCTTTTATTTCAGCTTTATCTTCATAAAGGGACCCAGCATTCCAGAAGTTACCCATATTGCTAGACGTTAATTATGTGGTACAGTGTACCTTTTACTCATTTTGTCTAATATGTATCTACAACTTTGAATACTGGATGATATAAGGCCAAAATCAAAATCCTGTGACAGGCCATTGACCAACTGGAAAGCAGATATTGTGGTGGAAATTGCTTTTTAAATATTAAAAGAACAGGTTTTTCCTATAATAATGATAATAATGAGGATAAAGCCATAGTTTCTTTAGTATGCTTATGTATATTTTAGTTCTTGAGTCTTCTATTCGTTCATTAAAATGTTCCTTTCTTTAGACCAAACATTTGATTGTGTCTGTGTGTGGAAGCTGAGAAGAGATTGCACTAAAAAAATTACTGATTTACTGACCAGAGAGAGAACTTGTACGTAATCATAACTATAACCACTATCATGTCCTCAACAATAATATTTATGTTATTGGTTAATGGAGATTTCCCTTGGTAAATAAAAAAAAATTAACAAATACAAAAAAGAAAAGGCAGACAAAGCAGCAGATGCCTCTGTTACAGCTGCCAGGAGGCACAAGTCGTTTTCATGCAGCCCATCTGAAATTTATTGTAAAACTTTTGTGGCTGAAAGCTATCCACACCTACCAGACATGCTGTTAAGGGAGAAGTGCCATGTCTTTTACATAAATGATACAATGCCCAGAACAAGTCATCTGTAGGATAATGGCACCACTCTTGATATCCCTGAAAATGGTACAAAATGAGTGGTAGACAGATGTATTTTAATTGTAAATGTGGACTTGTCTCGCACTTATTTTTGTGTTGATTTTTGTTTAAAGAATTGTCTTAGTTACTTTTCACTCATCACTGAGAAAAAATACCTGATGCGCAAAGTTGGGAAAGGAAAGGTTTATTTCTTAGTTTTTGGAGGTTTCAGTCCATACTCAGTTGGCTCCAAGGCAGGGTGGCATGGCGGGGCCGCAGGTCATGGCAGCTGCAAACAGCAAGCAGAAACCGGCAGAGAGACACACCTTCTTCCTGCCATTACATCACATCCTGGCTCCACCCCCTGAGAGGGTGTAACACTGACACCACCGTTCGAAGCACTAGACAATGAACCAATCACAAATGCACAATGCAAATACATGAGGCCTGGGGGCCACTGACATAAACCATGACAAGGATTATATCTAATTATGTTCTTCTGAAGTACTGCATAGGCATTAATACCATCTGCAGGGAGGAGACAAGACTGGAATTACTATTCCACATATATTAGAACAAGCTGACCATGAAGACCCTTGGGACAGTGTCACTTTGTGCTACATTACTGATTATACAGCAATCTGGTTATTATTATAATTGCTCTTTCACAATGCACCTAAGCTACTTAATTATATAATTTATTATCCTTTTAATGTATATTGATTTCAGGCTTTCTCAGTAGTGACTCATTAATTGTAACAAACTAAGAAACAAGAATGTTATCTGGGGGATTTCATATATTCTTCATGAACTTGGTTTTATGGGGATAAATAATGGTTGCCTACTGATTCTTAAGAGTAACAGTTTACCTGTGAATAGTCAATGGAGTAGTGCACTGCCACCATCCCCTTTGATTCTTGTCCACTGTAGACACTCAACTGGGGCTTAGCAAACAATCCTGAGACTACTCAGCACTGCTGTGTGTGCCTATGTGGGAATGGGTTAAGTCAAGGTTTACACACACTTTGTCTCAGTACTGGCAGAATCCAATACCTCCTCTTTGCCCTTTGTCACTGTGTCCATTACTGGTTGCACTAATTGCTGCAGCAGCCCATCAGATATTCTCCTTCCCACCAGTAAGGTCCAATCAGCTCTGTAATAAACCAAGAAGAGCCACTTTTAGGGTAAAGAAAAGTGAAATCTGAGCAAGGTGCTTAGACCCAGAAGATATTGTATCCCAAAGGCAAAGAATACCAATGGCAGAACTAGAGGAAGAAATAAATTTCTTGTCAGATTTAAGCAGATTCATCACAGTTTATGCTAGGCGTAGTTTATTTTTTTAAAAACAGGTCAGTCAGGAAGCACAGGTGTTCACTAACTCAATTTACTTTTAAGCGAAAGCTGATCATGAAACACTTGCTAAAAGGACACTTATTCTGATATGAGGAGAAGATGACATGTTTGTATTATCCTGAATCTCTCAGCAAATATCCTGTATATACCAGACATTTAATAAATTAGTTCTGAATGACAGCTGCAAGTAAATGAACAAACCAAAGACTTCCTTAGTTGCTTCACTTGTAATATTCAAAATATCAAAATAGAACATTTCTAGAATTCTTAAATTTTAATATTTTATAATTCCAAAAATAAGAATAGCAAATTAAATAATTCTTGAACAAAGTACTGATTTATCATTTCTGGAGATGGTACTACCAGGTGTGGTGCCCCACACCTAATCCCAGCACTCGCGAGGCTCGGGCAGCAGGAACACTGCAAGTTTGAGGCCAGCTTGGGTTACATAATGAGTTACGGACTATGTACCAAGACACTGTCTCAAAAAGAAAATCTTGGAGTTGCACTATTTCCCATTTTGTCTAACATTGTGTTTATTATTTATTTCTTTTACTTCCACATTCCAATTTTTGTGGTCTCTTTTGGTGCTCTGGAATTCTGGCTTGGAAAAGAAACATTAAGCTTTAAGAATGAGAATTAGAAGCTGATCTTGTTTTACGTAATGTTGACTCTTTTAGAAAGCTAGATTAATAGGTAGGGAAGTAGTGCATTCTTTCAGCATCCTAGTTTTTGACCCGTATTTCAGCTATAATTCAAAGTTTATTGGGAAATAAGAGAAAATGATTGAGTTCTCTGCAGAGCTATCTCAAATTAAAGCATTGGTGGTAATTTAACAGCTAAAAAGTGAGGGAGAGAAAAATATGAAATTTACTTAGTTCCTGAATCCCTACTTACTTTTCTTCTTTTCAGAACTGCATTATTTTTTCCAAGTTACTGTATTTTTTAATCTTACATATTTATGGAGTACAATGTGATAATTCAATACATGTGTAGAATATGAAAAGATCAAAACAGGGGAATTACCATTTCCATCTTCTAGAATGTTTGGTTTTTCTTTATTCTGGGATCCTCCAAACTCCTTTCTAGTAATACTTTACAAAATAATGTAGATAACTTCCAACCCTATACTTACCAACTTTATACCATTATGAGGAAAAAAAACCTCATATACAAATTAAATCCTAACTTGAAGATACATATCATTAATTTCAAAACTCTGCAGCTCCACTTATCAACAACTATAAATGAATCATTCCATTTTAATCTCTATAATTTACTGTAAATATCAATCTGATACTGTTTAGAAGCATTACTGCAGTTAATTAGATAGCTATGTTATAAAGTCAATGTGAAACACAGAATATGCTCTTAATATTAGGTATGGAGAAGAGTTATGCTATATAAATTGTGATGGCTTGATGAACATTAATTAACTTTGAACAGTGAGATTTCCAACATTATTTCAGTCCTAAGAAGAAACAAAGTGGAAATTTATTTTTATAAAATGAGTGAATGAAGAGGATATGTAAATTTAAAATATTAACTACCACTCCCAGTACAATTATGGATAACATTTTAAGGTGATTAAATGCACATAATACAATTAATGTTTGCTTATTGATATCAGCTGTAATTTAAATCCACATCTAGGAAAAATGGAAGTTAACATTATCACATTAAGTAAAATTGGAATCTGCTACCTAACTACCCACTGAATTTTTCTTATAGCAGTATCATTATATGTAAGAGACATATATTGTCATACAGACTATTAATTAAATGATAAGGAATATTTTTAGGGCAACACTACTCCTCATGGAAAGTAATTTCTTATGAAGGTGATTCCCTCTTCCTAGTTTCAAATTGGCTGAAATTTTATCACCTACATTCTACACTCTGTATTGTTTTATAGAAACATATATAGCAAAGACTGAGTTGATAATCTGTATTCTATTGAATGATAGAATTTAAAGCTATATTTATCTTTCTAATTATAACACTCAAATCATGAGTATTTTGTCTATTATTACATTCTTTTATTACTAAAGACTGAAAGAGAAATCTAATTTCAGCTGTTCTGAACCATTTACATTTAAACTATCAAATTTTCCTGTGTACTAAATGTTTTTAATGCAGAAAAGCTATAATGTATCTTTAGTGTGTTTTCATTTCTACACCATAAATATCATATTTTCTTGATGTCTCGAGAGTCTTATTTAATAAGAAAACAAAAGGGCAATGGAAATTAGGAAGAAATTGTTTTACTTGATTTGAGCTATTTCTGTTACTAATATCTTTATATGAAAGTGTCCATGTAAAATAAAACTAAGATTTTCCACTTACATAGTGACAATAGAAGGTCAATACAATTCCATGATGTAATGTAAAAAAACTCATTATAGAGTAAAAAATATGGTGATTTTTAATTTTCCCAAAATAAATCCATTTTTGTTTAACCATGTACAACTCTATTATTTTCTGCAATTTTCTGAAGCCATGTTAAGGTTATAAAATAAATTCAATAATGATGCTTTTGCTAACAGTTATGTGGATAATAATAGGTTTACATTTGCAAAAGATATGAGTGAATACTATATTATCATGGGCCAGTGGTTTTCTGAAATATATTTTAATCTGAGTTATTTTGAATAATGAAGTTTATAACCATCCTATCAGAACAAGGAAATGATCACCCATTATTAGAATGAGAAACAGACATAAATTACTGGTGAAGTATTACCAGTGATGTGTCATGTTTTGCACTATAATGTCATTTTCATTTTTATGAAACACACAAATAAATAATGGCCAAATAAAAACAATAAAACATTTTTAAAATTTTACTACTTGGTACCTAAGCAGTACTCCTAATTCTTATATTATGGTGTCCATCAACAGTGATTAAAATTATTTAACTGAGTTTCCTCCTTCACTTGGGTAACTGGAAATCATGGCAGCATTCAATGCTCTCATTTTTAAATTTATCTTTCACATATTCATAAATGTTCACTGAGTGTCTGTGACAGCAGCACCTATGGTGGGCATTGCTGTGGGCACTGAAGACAGAATAGCAACAAAACAGCAAAGGTTTGTGCTATCACGGAGTTTTCATTCTAGTTGGGTAAACACTGAGTAGACAGAAATTTAGCATATAGAACGGTACATGGTGACAACCATGATGAACAAAAACAAGGCAGAATAAATCAAGCAATGAAAGAGTCAGAAGGGACGATTCAGTAATAATGCAGTGTTTCTACAGACACCTACAAACCATGTGGGTATTTGAGAGACATTTGGGCTAAGCAGAAGGAAGAAAAGCAGTGATTCTAAGGGACTCGCACTTGTCTTATGCAGAAGAGAGCAGAAAGGGCAGTGTATCCAAATCAGCGAAAAGAAAGAGGAGAGTGATGAGACTTGAGGATCAGAGAAGTGTTCTTTACAGCTGTCTACCAACTTAGTCTGTGCCAGTCCTGAAGGGAACACAGAAATTAACATGGTGGCTCCTGTTCTTACAGAGATTTGACTTTGGAAACACCCAAGAGACCTTCAGAGAACAATACAATTTTTAACATAACTAAACTTGTAAATCTTTTTAAAAGTTTTACTTTTTCCAATTTTTATTTTTATTAGTGCATATTTGCACTGCATAATGATTACCTCAAACAGGTAGAAGTTAGGCTATAGAGGATTTTTGCTGGATATGTTAATTGACTATAACAAACAAAATATGTTTGTTGTTCATTATAGGCCAAATTGTGCCCTCCCCTCACCAACATTCATATACTGAAGTTCTTTCTAATCCCTCCTATTTTAAACTATGAAAGTGTTTAGGGACAAGATCATTGCATATTTAATTAGTTAAAGATTCAGTCATGCTGGAATAGGATCACCTTCCTGCCCCAGTCCCATATGACTGGCTCCTTGTAAAAGAAAATTTGGACACAGATTCATTCAAACAGGAAAATACCTCAGGAGGATAAAGGTAGAAATAAAGTGATACAGCAGCAGCCAATCCATGCCCGGAAATCATCAGAAGATGTGATAGTTTTCTATTACAGCCCTCAGATGGGACCATTCTGGCGACACCTTTATCTTTGACTTTCAGACTGTAGAGTAGTGAGTGACTACTGTTGCTTATAACTCCCAGTTGTGATACTGTATTTGGTTCCACTATGGATAACACAAAACACAAACTTAAAATTCATAATAATCTCATAATCTGTAGCAGAGGTCTCAGTCTAAACAGATAAAATTTTGTAGCATTAAATGTAAAGTTTTCCTTGGACTACATCTTAACTTTCATGTAAGGAAATTATAGCAGTGATACTGTTTAGCTGTTGTATGAGATATAAATATAAAGCTATGTATTAAGTTTGAGTTAAATTCAATAAGAATCACTGGAATAGCATATAACTCAATTTCCATTTAGAGTACATTAAAAATACGTTTTCAGTAATAAGAAAACATTCTGAAATATTGGCGGCGTTTTTCTTCTAACACTTGGTTGCAACTTGACACTTTCAACATCAGTCAGTGACATGTGAATTGCATTACAAATTGGTGTTTTTGATGCTGAGATTACAGAAATCCAGAAAAATGAAGTTATTGTTAGGAAACAGTGGTTTGGAAATTTAAGCTTTTATGTTTGAAATAACCAGGGATTCTGTACTTATTGTTTATAATAGGTGTTTGTTTGGTATGAGAGAATGTTAACACAGAAAGAAAAAAGAATGGAGTACCTATATTTGTCTTCTACATTTGAAAATACATACAAATATTAAGGGAATGCAGATTTTAGAAATAAGCAAAAATGTACTTGTATGTGTACCTTTCTCTTTTCCAAACTTTTTTCACTCAATTTACATATTTCATTGTAGGAAAACTATTTGATTTTTTATCACTTCCTTCTTAATTCAGTGTATGTTTCTATCAGTTTACTTCAAAGACATTTTTGTTTGTTTCAGCTTCATCATGGCAATTACTCTAATTTCTAATGCTGCTTTCTAAGTGAATTGCTCTAATGTTTGTGCTGTTTTCTAAATGAATATTGCCTAGTGTTTCCAATCATCTGGCTATATACTAAAATATAATAGCAATAGAAATATTGTGCTCATGAAGAAAGTGTGTGATATTTACCACATTAGCAAGTACAAAAAGAGTTGAAATTATTGAGGGCCATTCCACTCTCTGAAGAAGTGAATATAGGTTATTTTATCCTTTTAAGGAATCTAAATACGAAGGGAGGAGGGGAATAAAAAACATGTGTTTTGTACTAACTCTTCATAATGAATGTAATCTGTGTAATTTGAGCAGATAACAATAAAATATTTAACAACTAAACAAATATTACATACTTATATAAATTATATGTACAACCATAAAGTTTTAAGTACACATTGTGTGGTGTTTCATATAACCCATTTCTTTCTATATTGTTCTGTTTGATTCTGCATTTTACTGAGAAAATGCAGTAATAAAATATTCAACAATTAAAAGTTATATCTTGACAAGGGAGGAGAACAAGAAGTCACCAAGAAGCAAGCCCTCCCTGCAAACCAGCACCATGTGCAGGCAGCTGGGTGGACAGCTGGCACACAGGCTGGGAAACAAGAAGTCAACACTCCCCCTGCCCACTGTAAGTGACCAGCTAATCTGAGGAAACACAGGCTGTGATGATAGCTAGTGAGGTACAATACAATTTAATGCTTGTAGGGCTAAGTGTTTCAATGACTTTGCAGTTCTGAAGCTGGTAGCCTGATCATCTATTTAGACGATAAAAATAGGTAATGTAGCATCTGTGGAGGTTCTCCTTTTGAAGGTAGTAGCAATTGTTAATTCCCTACTATCTTATTCCCTACTTATCTTATTTTGAAGTCTTGTATCATTTTCATTGTTTTGTCAGGCTTGGATTTTTTCTGTTTTGTTTTATTTGATTTTATTATATCTGATGGCATGGACAACTATTTCAAAGATAACAGGATATATTATGGTAGCCATTTTGGATTTATTGTTGTCTTGTTTTGAAGTTCTTTATTGAATTTATTGTTTTGTTTTTATTGGTTCTATTCTGCTTGTTTCATTTGATTTTTACTATGTCTGAAGGTATCTGCAGCTGTTTTGAAGACAAGAGCCATTACAGTAACCATTAATTTTTTATTGTTTCAAAGTCCTTAGTCACTTGTTTATATTGGCTCTATTCTATTTTATTTTTCTTGGCTTTATTCTCTTTAAAATAAAAATAAAGGGGCTGGGGATTTAGCTCAGCAGCATAAGCACCTGCCTGGCAAGTGCGAGGTCATGAGTTCAATGCCCTTACAAAAAATATAAAAATAAAACAACAAATAAAAACAAAAAGATTATACACTTAAATATATTAATTAAATATACTAATTAAGCTTAAAATCATCATGTCCAAGTATACTATGTATAGGTGGTGTGTTATATATTTCATATTTTTCTGTTCTGTTTTTTCTGCCTGCTTTTGGATTGTTTATCTTATAATTCCATTTTTAGCTCTAATTATCACTTCCATGATAACTTATTTTTATGTATGTATTTATGTATGTATATGTGCATGTATTTCAGTATTTATTTAGCAATGCCGGGGAATGAAGCCAAGGCCTTCAAACTAAGCTACATTTATTTATTTTGAATCCAAGTTTTGAAAAATATATTGCCAAGTGTTATGGCTTATGTCTAGCTGTCCCCTCAAAGCTTCATGCAGTCATATATTGGGCCAGCCAACCCATGCTGGCATCAAATTTAGTTCCCTTCTGCCTTTGCCTTGGTGGAATTATAGGTATTCATCTCAAAATGGGCTTGATCTTCTTTTTTAATGGTTAAGCTAACTCTTGTTTTCCAAATTCCAGTATGCAATAAAATCATCTCGATAGGTTTTAAAATCAGAAATTGGCAAGGACTAGTTTGACAGTTTCTAATCAGCTCCAAACTGTTATCTCCTGACATTCTAGTCTAACACACTACTTCTATTATTAAAGGACAGTCTCACTTTTAAATTAATTAATTAACTTATTTATTTTCAATTGTCTTCAAAGTCCATCCCTGGAGACCTGTTTCTTGGTCCTGAATGAGTTAATCAGATTCAGGCTCAAGTTTAGAGTATAATTAGATGAACAATGAGATTAAACAAATTTAGTTTGCAATTGCACTTACCTTAAAATTGAAGGTGAAGTGGCTTTTCACTTCAGCATATGCTCCACAACATCAAAGATACAAACTTTTTTTATTAATGTCTTGTAAGTCTGTAGGACAGAACCTGGAAAATAACGTTTGCAATACATATTTATTTACATGTATTAATAAAATCATGTCTCCCCAGCAAACTTTTACTCTAATCTTTGGGAAAAAATAGTAAAGGAGAAAAATAAATATAAAATTTGAATTATTTTTAAATCTTGCCTGATATTGTCCTCTCATTTAATTTTAGTCTCAGATGAGTATTTTTGGTCTAATTTTATTGCGGATCTGTCCCATGACAAAATAAAAGAAGGTTAAAATATCCTTGCACAAAATTCTAATTTAGTTATGCAGTAATAGCTATTTAAAATGTAATATATAATTCAAAAATGAGACAGAAATGAGATAACAGATATAATTACATGAAAATACTGTGATAATTTTCTTACTTTGTCAGCACCCTAATAGCTTCATTTTAATTTAGATATTTTGATGGAGGTTCTCCAGAGAAATAGAATCAATGAAACTACATAATGGGATATGTAATGGAATGTTTATACACAGACACATATATATGCATGATATACATATAAATAGAGTCACTATAGGCTTACTCAATTTTCATGACAGTGAGTGCTGGTAAGTCCAAATTTGCAGAATGGGTCTGCAGTATAGAGGACTAGGAGAGTTCCTGTTGCACATTAGGTCAGAAGAGAGCCTGCAATAGAATTTGGTCTTAGCAAGGCTATCCTTTCTTTCCCAGTTATGCTTCTGATGGATTGAATGTGGCCCACCCATATAATAGACTACAGATCTGCTTCATGCAAAATTCTCCTGTGGTGGCGAGTGCCTGAAATTCCAGCAATGTGATGGCTGAGACAATAGGATTTCTAAGAGTTAGACCAGTCTGAACTATATACTGATTTCAAGATCAGCCTGAACTGCATAAGGAGATCCTCTTTCAAAACAAACAAACAAACATGAAACATCTTATTTTTTAAAAAAAATCAGATCACATCAGAAACATAGTTAATGTCCTCAAATTTCAAATTGGAACCAAAATAAAAATTAAAACAATGGAATAAGAAATGCCTGTATAAATGCTCTGAAAATGCTATTATGTAACTATAATGTGTAAGTTTCTTTGATAAGTAAGTTTTATACAGGAATTGGCTGTGAAAGAGAATTCATGGTTATAAATAACTACTGTTTTTCATTTATATTGTTTCTTTAGATAAAGAGGTGGAGGGAACACTATGCTCTCTGCAGTTCTGCAGTTAGGTGAGCTCATATAAAAACTAGACTGAAGTATTAGTGTCTCTGGTGTTGCTGGCAGAGAATTCTCTGCTACATCTCTCCCAAAGACTTGTTGACCAAGGTTGAAGAGCTCTTGGACCCACGATCAAGAGCTTTCCCTCAGGGAAACTTGTACCTAAGACTAGACAGAATTGTGGTTCCCAAACCAGTTTCCTTCCCTATACAGATAAAGGAGTGGACAACTCAGAAGACATTTTCAAAATTCCAAGCTCCCCATGGTATGCAGGCCACTGTACTAATTAAGTTTGCATTTTATCTGCTCCTTATTGCCAGTATGACCTCACTTCTCCACAAGGGTTTGTTCCTTAACCCAATAAGATGCTCTCCATTCAGATCCTCATCACTAAGTCTATTCCTGAGCTAAGTAAGGGGGGATGAAATATTACTATTTGCTCAGTTGTACAGTAAAACAATTGGCAATATTTACTTTTAGCAGTGTTTATTTATTGTTAACATAAGAGGATGAACTTTGTAAGAAATTCCGTCTTACAGCCTGGTGTAGTCAGTGTTTGCAAAGGAAAGGATGTAATGCAAGACATATAATTTACAGTATTACTTTATAATAGTCATCCAAAAAGTCAAATGCAGAGGAGTGTAGGAAATATGTCCACACAATAGAGACCCACAGAATCCATCCGAGGGTCTGGATCCCATGGCAATGTCCTGCATGAGTCCAGCTGAAGGCTTAGAGCCCAGGCAGTGCCTTCCATGAGTCTACTTGGAGACCTAGAGCCCATGACAGTGTCTCATGAAAGTTTGTTTCAAAGATCTGCACCGGGAAGGCTTAGAGGTCAGTGGTGGAAGCTAGAAAGTCTGTGCAGCGGGATGCAGGATCTATGTCAGCAGGCATAGGAATCTGCATTGAAGCCAGAAAGCAATGCTCAAAGAACCAGAGAGTTTCCCCAAAGTGAACTACAGCCCTTCACAGCAATAGCTAGGTCCCAAGGGCTCCTGTGATGATAACAGCTGAGTTCATATCAGGAAAACCAATATGAGAAGCTTCTCCAGAGAAGCAATAGCACCACCTCTACTCCTGTTCTCCTTTCACTTGTTAGCAACAATTCTCAGATGGGCTTTCCATATCCACACCTTGCTGATTCAGCCCAGTTAGGTGCTATAAATTGACCACCTGCTGTTAATCCACCATACAGCCATTTTAAATCCATTATTAATGTTGTAGGTCTATTTTGATGTGAATTACTTCTTATCCTCTGATTATCTTTATCATCACTATTAATAGCAATTATTAAGGGATTTTCATTATTTATTCAGTATATAATAATATAATAAATATAATACAAATATCCAATGGTATTATCAAAAATATGATAAAAGTTAAAGTATTATCTCTTCTCTATTTTCACTCAGTGTAAATGGTGACTTTATAGACCTTAGCTGCATCTTTTATTTCTGTCATTATTTTTCAAATATGACTATAAAATGTAGTTTTCATCTTGGTTGGTGACCTTCTGTTTCAGTTCTTGGCATTAGAGAATGAACTATGGATTTTTTTTTATCTGATTGCAAATAAGATTTGGTTTTTTAGCAGTAATTTGGTTTATAGAATGTCACTATCAAGAAATACTATGTAGTCTGGGAAAGGTTTAGGAAAGCTTTAAATAAAAACTAAACTTTCATTTAAGAAGAAGTACTCTAAATGGAAGAGTCAAGGAGGCTCTCTCGGTTGTGATTATATTCTTACAAAGCCTTCAGTATCTTCACAATGAAACACAGCATAATGCACACCTTGATAATAGGACTCTATATTACATGGATTATTGTAAGACTGAGATTATTAACTTTGTCTCTCATTGCATACACAAAACATACATTTTTACGTTCTGGAACTTATAAATAAAAAGCATTCCAATGGTTTCTGCTCTATCCCACAATTTCAAATCGCAGTTTACTCAAAGTATTGGCATTCTACGTGTTTTTGATACATTCATGAGAAAAAGTAGAGATAATTTGTGTTTGAAAGCTATTTCAGAAAAGCTTTTGGAACATAAAAAATTTCGATGGTCTACATAGATAGAACAATTTTCTAAAAACTGTATATTTTGCATCAGATATCATATGCTTTCTTGGAGAAAATGTGAGAGTCATGTCATGCTCAATAATGTTATTTCTTTATTGATTTAATTGTAGCATGATGAGATGTTAATAACATGTAGGACACCTGCTTACACAAAAGTGTTAACCCTTTTGATTTTAAACATAATTTGTATTTTATAGAATTTTTGTTTAATAGTTTTAAATTATTTTTCAATGGAATTAAAACTGACATGTCCATTTCTAAAAATAAGCAAAATACCCCATTAGTTTCAGGAGTTGTTAATGAGCAAAATTTATTCATTTTGCATGGTGTTTTTATTTCCATTATACTTTTTGGTTGCTTGACCACCCTGAATAATGTTCATCCAAAAACAATACAACACAGGCTGTGATGACAGCTGTGGAGGTGAAGTGCAATTGGATGCCTGTGGTGTTCTGGTGTTTCACTGACCTTGCCGGTCTAGGCCAGTGGTCTGATCATCTGCTCAGATAGCAGTAGGCAGTGAAGCATCTAGTGGGTGATCTCCTGAGGGTGGTAGCCGTTGTTGATTCCCCATTGTCCTGTTTTGAAGTCCTATATCATTTTCATTGTTTTGTTGGGTTGGGATTTATTCTCTTTTGTCTTGTTTGATTATGTTAAATCCAACGGCATGAACAGCTATTTCAAAGACAGCTAGATATACTATGGTGGTCATTTTGGATTTACTATTGGCTTGGTTTGAAGTCCTTTACTGCATTCATTGTTATGTTTTTATTGTTTCTATTCTATTCTGTTCTGTTCGATTTTTACTATGTCTGAAGGTATCTGCACCTATTTTGAAGACAACAAAAGGCATAATGGTAACTATTGTTGATATCATAATGTTTTGAAGTCCTGCATCATATATACTGGCTTATTTTGCTTGGTTGTATTCTATTTTTCTTGGTTTTATTTTCTTTAAAACAAAATTAAGAAACAGAGCAAATTGGAGTTATTGAATTAAAACTAAAATGTAACACTGAAAAGGTATTCACAGTAAGGTGACAGAAATATGGTTTTTCTACAGATATTGAAGTAGATGTCAACAGATTAGAATAATTGGCAAACATTTTCCTAGGAACTTTTTTTTTTCTTTTCCTCACTTACTGCTCATTTAAATGTTTCATCTGTTTGGAGAAAATTTTGTTTTATCACCAGCTTCCATTAGTCTTTCTATCTCTCTTGCGTATCAAAATAATGCCTAGGGAAAAAATGATGAACAGTGAATTGCAAATTCATTCCCTCCCTTACAAGGGAAATTCTTGCAGCCGACAAAGAAAGGAGTAACTTCAGAACTTCTAAAGACAGGCAGCTTCCAAAACTAACTCTTAATATTTTTAAGCAGTAGGTTTTTAGTTATGTAATCTTTCTTTTTCTCAAGGTAGACTTAGTTATCTCATATTACATATTTTGTATAAACTTGGATCTGGGTCAGATGTTCTTGAGATCCTGTCAACCTATGTAAGCATCTGAGTAGAAAGGAAGAGGATTCATTCTGAAACACCTTCCTTTGTTTGACATAATACAGTCACAGTCATCGAACTGGATGATTAATCTGATGATTAATCTGAGTTAAGGAATATTCTGATAAGGCAGGGAAGAATGGTATTGGTGGTCCCAGACTTCTCTCTGCTTTGTCCATCCCTTAGCACCTGTGTCATCAAAGTGTTAATAATGCTTGTATCACACTGGTCTCACTCAAAAATTAGTAATGTTTGAAGTTGCCCAGATCTCCGATTCTTATCAATATAATTTATTCTTAACTTTGTAAAACCTCAACACTCTAAATGGAACTTCCTTCCAGGATCCATGTCAGGTTGTACTCACAATTGTTCTGAAATGGATAAAAAAGTTGTTGTATTTGTATACAATGGAGTACTACTCAGCTATAAAGAATGATCACATTGAGATATTTATAAATAAATGGATGCCACTTGAGACCATATTCATAAGCTAAATAAATCAGATCCATGTATATAAATACCATATAGTCTCCCTAGTGTAAGAAATAGTAAGAGTACGTAAGATTTTATGGTAATCATGATTCCCCATTACATTGCTTTGAAGCCTTATAATGTTTTCACTCATCAGTTGGAATGGTTTCATTCTTTTTTAAAAAAATTTATTTAAAGAGAGAAAAAACCCACCACCAACAAAACAAAACAAAACAGGAAAAGGGGTAGCAACAATACAGAATTCCAAAGGAAAAAAAGAAAAGAACAAAAAAACACTAAGAAATCACTACTTGATAAATTATGTACTGTCATCTTAGAAATAGTTGATCAAGTTACAAAATTAAAATATACAAAGTAGATACTCAAACAGTGAGGCTGTTAACAGTTCTGCTCAACGAGCTAACAAAAACAGTAATATTGTCATCTATCTTATACACTTAAACATACATGCAGTTACATCCTTTAGAGCACTTTCTCTTCCTCTCCATTTTACAGTAGCAATTATGCATTTTGGGTTTTATTACTCTTACAGTTCGTATTACTTTTTACACTAGAGATACAATATTATATTTATAAATATGATTCCTACTTATTTCACTAATGAGGATAGTCTCAAGTTGTCTCCATTTCCCTATGAAGGCCTCAAGATCATCCTTCTTCATAGTTGAGTAATATTCCACTGTATAAAAATACCACATCTTTTTCATCCACTCTGCAGCTGATGAGCATCTCAGTTGTTTCCAAGATTTAACTATTACAAATTGTGCTGCTATGAACATGGGTGCACATGTATCATTGTGATATGAACTTTTCAGTTTTTCTGAGAAAATACCCAGGAGGGGAATAGCTGGGTTGAATGGAGCTTCCAATCCTAGTCTTCCGATAATTCTCCATAGTGATTTCCATAGTGGTTGCACCAGTCTACACTCCCACCAACAGTAGAACAGTGTTCCTTTTCCCCGTATCCTTGTCAACATTAGTTATGTTGATTTCTTCATGTCAGCTATTCTTTCCAGAGTGAGATATAATCTTAGTGTTGTTTTAATTTGTGTTTCTCAAATGACCAGTGATGGTGAACATTTCTTCATGTATTTATTTGCCATTTGTCTATCTTCATCTCAGAACTGTGTGTTCATCTCAGATGCCCATTTTTGGAGAAGGTCTTTGAGTTTTGGTGGCTTGATGTTTTTTAGTTCTTTATATGTTCTTGATATAAGTCCTTTGTCTGAGGGGAGGCCGGCTAAAATTCTTTCCCATTCTGTGGGTTTTATTTCCACTCTGTTGGTGACTTCTTTTGAAGTGCAGAAACTTTTCAATAATATGAGATCCCAATTGTTGATTCTCTGAAGTGTTTCCTGTGCAGTTTGCATTTTGTTAATGTATTCTCTGCCCACCTCTATGTTTCCAAGACTTCTACCTACCTTATCTTCCAGTAGATTTGGTGTTTCCCTTTTAATGTTTAGGTCTTTCATCCACTTAGACTTTAGTTTTGTGCATGGTGATAGGCATGAATCTAGTTTCAGTCTTTGGCATGTGGAGAGCCAATTTTTCCAACACCCATTTATTAAAGAGGCTATCCTTCTTCCAGTGAACATGTTTAGCCCTTTTGTGAAATATATGGTGGCTGAGTGTTTTCGTAGTTGTGCTTACATCTTTTAATCTGTTCCATTGATCCTAAGGTCTATTTCTTTGCCAGTACCATGCTGACTTTATCACTGTGGCTTTGTATCACTGTGGCTTGTGAGTCAATTCCTGACTCACAAGTCAAGAATTGAGATGCCTCCTGCCTTGCCTTTATTGCGCAGAACGGCCTTTCCCTTCTAGGTTTCTTCTGTTTCCAAACGAATTTTAGGAGTGTATTCTCTAGATCTGTGAGGTATGTCAATGGTATTTTCATTGGGATTGCATTAAATCTGTATAACAGTTTTGGGAGGATGGTCATTTTCACAATGTTGGTTCTTCCTAGACAAGAGCAAGGAATATCCTTCCATATTCTAATATCCTCTTCGATCTCCTTTTTTAGTGTAGTATAATTTTCAGCATATAGGTCTTTTACATTCTTAGTTAGGTTGATTCCTAAGTGTTCCATTTTTTTTAGATGTTATTGTGAAGGGCAATATTTCCATAATTTCTCCCTCAGTGAGTTTCTTGTTTTTGTACAGGAATGTTACTGATTTTTGAGCATTGACTTTGTATCCAGCTATACTGCTGAATTTTTTCATTACATCTAATAGTCTTTTAATGGAATTTTTTGGGTCTTCTATATAGAGTATCATCTCATCTGTAGATGGTGATAATTTAACTACTTCCCTTTCTATCTGTATTCCTTTTATTCGTCTCTTGTCTGATTGCCCTGGCTATTGTTTCCAGAACTGTATTGAAAAGGAGTGGTTATAGTGGACATCCTTGTCTTGTTCCTGATTTTAAAATGAGGTAGACACTGTGTATTCTGAGTTTCTGAAGGTTTTTTATCATAAACATATGTTGGACTTTATCAAAAGCTTTGTCCGCATCTATTGAGATGACCATGTGGTTGTTGTCTTTGGCTCTGTTGATGTGGTGTATTATATTTATTGATCTGCTTATGTTCAAACATCCCTGAGTTCCTAGAATGAACCCCACTTGGTCATGATGCATAATCTTCTTGATGATTTTCTGGATTCTATTTGCTAGTATTTTATTGAGAATCTTTGCATCTATGTTCATGCGTGAGATTGGCCTATAATTCTCCTTTTTGTTTGGATCATTCTCTGGTTTCGGTATCAGAGTAATACTTGCCTCCAGGAATGATTTAGGGAGGATTGGTTTCTTTTCAATTTCATTGAAGATTTTAAGGAGTGCTGCTAACAAATATTCTCTAAATTTCTTGTAGAATTCAGCCATGAATCATCAGGACCTGGGCTTTTCTTTTTGGTAAGTTTTTTATTACGTTTTCAATTTCAATAGCTGATATAGGGTTATTCAAAATTGATATATCTTCTTGGTTGAGCTTCAGTAGTCCATATATTTCTAGAAATCTATTCATTTCCTCTGTGTTTACATTTCTGAGTAGAGATTTTCAAAGTAGGAATTCATGATCTTTTGAATTTCCATGGGATCTGTAGCAATTTCCCCCTTTTCAGTCCTTATTGCTTGAATTTGGGTTTTTTTCTTTCTTTTTCTTTATAAGGTTAGCTAGAGTTTTGTCAATTTTGTTTATTCTCTCAAAAAAACACTTTTTGATTCATTCATTCTCTGTATTTTTTTTCAGTTTCAATTACATTGATTTCTGCTCTAATCTACAATTTCCTCTCTTCTATGAGATATGGGTTTAACTTGTTCTTCTTTTTCTAGAAGCTTGTGATAAAGCATTAAGTTGTTTATTTGTGCTCATTCTGTTTTCTTGATATAACAATTTATTGTTATATACTTCCCTCTTAAGACCACTTTCATTGAATCCCACAGATTACAATATGTTGTTTCTGCATTTTCATTGAATTGTAGGTATTGCTTTATTTCTACTTTAATTTCATCTGTAGCCCACTGGTTGTTCAGAAGGTTGTTATTTAAGTTCCATGTATTTATGCAGGTTTTGCAATTTTTTTTGCCGTTAATTTCCAATTTTAATGTGCTATGGTCAGATATTATGCATGAGATAATTTCAATATCTTTGAATTTACTTAAGAATTTTTTATGGGATAATATATGGTCTATTTTGGAGAATGTCCTGTGTGCAGTTGAGAAAAACGTGTATTCTGATGTGGTTGGGTGGAACCACTCTGTAAACATCTATTAAGTCCAATTGCTCACAGGTATGATTCAGTTCTATTATTTCTTTGCTGACTTTTTTCTAGTTGACCTCTTTGTAACAATTGGCTGTTAAGGTCCCTGGTTATAAATGTGTTCTTGTGAGTTTGGTTTATCATGCCATTTAGCATCTGTCTTATATAGTTGAGTGCTCCTGTGTTTGGTGCATGTATGTTTATAATTGTTAGTTCTTCCTCTTGAATTTTCCACTTATGAGTATGTAGGGACCTTCTTTGTCTCTTTTAATCATTATAGGTTTGAAGTTACCATTGTCTGCAAATAGAATAGTTATCCCTGCTTTTTTCTGGGTTCCTGTTGCACAGAATACTGTTTTCCATCCTTTGACTTTTCATCTATGAATTTCTTTTAGAGTCAGATGCGTTTCTTGTGTACAGCATATTGTGGGGTCCTATTTCTTGTTCCATTCCATCAACCTGTTTCTTTTGATAGGTGAATTGAGCCCCTTTACATTTATGGATATCACTGATAT
Source organism: Dolichotis patagonum (assembly GCA_004027295.1). NCBI lineage: Eukaryota > Metazoa > Chordata > Mammalia > Rodentia > Caviidae > Dolichotis > Dolichotis patagonum. The sequence goes on along the minus strand of PVJX010023075.1, from coordinate 4,785 downwards.
GTACTGGCTCGACTTTGCCATGCTGTGCTCCTATTGTTAGTTTCTTGCTTTTCTCCCTTGTTTAATTTCTTGTCGAGCCTGGTGATTTCTTTCTGTTGTTGTTCTGGAGATTGTGCTCATTTTTATCTCTATCTAGGATGCCCTTCAAGCACTCTTTCTAAGGTTGGTTTTGTGGACATGAATTTCTTCAGTTGTTTGCCATGGAAGTATCTTGTTTCTCTACTAAAGTTGAAAGACAGTTTTGCTGGGTACATCAGTCTGGGTTGACAGTGGTTTTCTTTTAGGGCTTGAAATACTTCACTCCAAGCTCATCTTAACCTGAAGGTTTATGCTGAGAAGTCTGCGGTGATTCTAATAGACATTCCTTGATAAGTGAGTTGTGTCTTTTCTTGAACAGCTTTTAGTGTTCTGTTTATATGCTGTATGTCTGAGATCTTAATTATTATATAATCTGGGTGTAGATTTATGTTGGTTATGACTGTTTCACCTTCTATATGCCTCACTTATTTGTATATCAGATTTTTTCCCCATGTTTGGGAAATTTTCTGCCATTACCTTTGTGAACAGCTTAATTATATCCTTTGCATTGTCTTCAGCCTCCTCACTGATGCCTATTAAGCTAACATTGTTTCTCCTGGCATCATCTTGAAGCTGCTGGGAGTGTCATTTCATGCTGCTTTGTTGTTTTTGTAAGTTCTACCCATTTATGATAGCTATCTGTGATCCTGTCATCAAGGTCCAAAATTATATCCTCAGCTTCATTTCAATGGCTTTTCAGGCTTGCAATACAATTTTTTGTTCCTTGTATAGCTCTTTGAATTTGTGTCATGGATTCTGCTTGTTTTCTGTGTTCTTCTATCAAAGTTTCAATCAATTTTCCATGCTCCTGTACTTTTTATCTATTTCTTCTCTAGCTATATTGAGCAAGTCATTTACTAAGGTTGTTACTTTTGTCTTAACAAAAAACATTATTTCTAATTTGAGTTCCTCTATAGCCTCATTTATTTGTTTCTTTATTTCATTTGCTATCTTTTCAGAGATTTCTTGTGTATGACTTTTAAGGTCCTCTATTTCATTATCACCTGTACTTGTTCCTGATGGACTAGATGTTTGACATTGCATTTTGCCTTTTCTTTTAGTCATTTCCACCATTTGGGTAAATATCTGGTCTTTCTAACTCAATAGTCACTATTATCTGTAGTGTGAGTTTTAGGGTCCTACTGTGTGGTTGATGTTTGTCAAATTGCTGGGTACCACCATGAAGAGGATATCCAGTCTCCTGAGTTCCTACAGGGTCTGTTGGTTGAGTCCTATATTCTTTCTGGGCTAACTAGCCTAGAAATATTGATGTAGGGCAACTCTTAGTTCCTGCTTTTGTTATATCTTCAGGTTGTTGCAGGTAACCAGATCTCCCCGGCTATAGTGTTTGTGTCAGCTGATGCCCTACTGTGTCACTGGGGGGTCTCATAAGTTCTTTTAGTTTTTCTCTAAGTTGGGGGGCATTATTGGTGCATTCCTCAACCTGTCTGATGTTCTCTGTGTGGGGGAGGGGGTTACCCACTCTCTTGTCAGGTTTGTCAAGGTCTTACAATTGGAATGGAGTTTCACTTCTGCTCCTATTTACCCACTGCAAACCTCTATTTTAGGGGCCAAACTCACCACACTTACTGGAGCCTGCTGAGGTCTTCTGTTTGGGTGAGGGGTTCCTGACTCTCTCCTTCAGCCAGCATGGTAGCCACTGTAGTCCAAGTTTCCAATGTTCCTGGAGGAAGGGCAGGCCTAGCGGCAGCAGTCCTAAGCAACTCAGGCCTGCCGTGGGCTTCTGCGATGTTCCCAGTGGAAGGGTGGGCTTCCATGATGTTTCTGGTGGAAGAGCTGGCTTACCCTCTGGTCCTGGTGGAAGGGCAGGCCCAGCAGCAATGGTGCCAGGCAGCTGAGTCCTTCAGTGGGCTTCAGTGATGCTCCCGGTGGAAGGGCAGGTCCAGCAGCAGCAATCCTAGGCAGCTGCAGCCTTTGGCAGGCTTCCACAATGCTCTTTTGGTCTTCCCTCCACTTCTTGGCAGTAAGTTATTTTCTGCTGTATCTGATGCCTTTTTAACAATTTTGGGATATTTATGGAATTTTATAAAATAATAGCTCTCATATTCCATCAGAATGGTTTCAAAGTCAATGTTGTCACAAACTTCAAGGCACTGTAAACCCAGTTGAGTTTCTTGCTCCAATGTATGGGCTATATCAGTATATAGTTTAGTGCGCCTGATGAGTGAATTTGAGAGTCTGGTAAGAAAGCTCCATCAGACTGTCTTAGGGTCCAGGAGAGGGAGAAAAGAAGTCAGTAACTGGGCTGACCAGTAAGTCTAGGGGAATGTGACTCCTGGACACCTGATGCTTCAAAATGGTTTTATTCTGTTTTTTTTTTTTTTACTCTATTATGTGTGATGGTGTGAACAGCTATTTTGAAGAAAACAAGGCATTATGGCAGCCATTGCTGATTTAATATCATCTTGCTTTGAAGTTCTATCATGCTTTTGTTCTTCTATTACCATTGGTTCTCTCATGTTGTATCTTATTGGATTTTAATATATGTGATAGTATAAACAAATTTTTTATGGAAACTGAGATATAACAATAGACATTGTTCACTTTCCGTTATTTGGTTCAGAATGCCCTGCAATACTTTCATTCTCTTGAGGGGTTTTACAATATTTTGTTATGTTTGATATTATTGTGTGTTAAGCTATGCTCAACTATTTCAAAGAAAGAGTCATCATGGTAGCTACTGTTAATATCTGGTTGTCTTGTTGTAAAGTGCTGTGTTGCTTACATTGTTCTGTTCTGATCTGTTTTGTTCTGTCCTCTTTTGTTTTATTCTCTTTAAAATAAAATTTTAAAAAATAACTGTCCTCAAAGAGAGATTACCATAAAAATTGACCACATGTTAACATGATAATTAATGTAGTGATTGATTAATTATTATACTAACTATCATAATCATTTTGAAGACAATGGCAGTTCAAAGAAAACAAATCACCAATGAAAATCTTTAAAGACTCTGGAAACTAAAATACATTAGTCAGAGAACAGATCTCTAACTTTAAATTATATTTATTAGAATGATCTCTGCATATTCCTTGAAAGAAATTTTAGCCATGATTCAAATACACATATTTTAATAACTCCCTTATTGTTGAAAGAGCCATTTAGCAATGAGATATAAAAAAGAGGATAGAAAATTCTGTATAAGAAGAACTGGACTAAACATATTTAAATATCTTATCTTCATTCTTTAGTAAACTACTTGATATGGATTTCAGGAAGGGTTTCAAAACTTTTTTCCTCTTCTTAAAAGAGCACACATAGAGATGCTACCTGCTTGCTTGTGCAGATACGAACACTTAGGAAAATATGAGCATACTGTATATTATTTTAGTTTTTTCTTCACTTAGAAATTTTTTATTGAAAAAAGGAAGGAAAATGTGTTCAATTATGAATACATTTTTACTTCAAATTTCATATAAAATAAAAGTTTACAAACTAAAATGTTTCATTGAGACATTTCTTCATGTACTGTATTTCAGACAGACCCATTGGGGCAAATATGTTTGCATCTTTCACATCTACCAGGGAGTGAGATTTCCTAACAAATGAAAATATTTCCATCTCTACCAGCCTTGCAAATGTTACCCTTAGGAATAAACAACTTCACTATGTTTCTAGGCCCTTGTTCAGAACACATTATGCCCAAAGGCAGATTAAAATACACAATTCTGCCATCTGTGAATTTTGTATTTCACTGCTTAGTGTACTTCCTCCTTTTCTCCTCTAAGACATACAGATATTTCATTTTAATGATGATTGCAGCCTATTATTATCATCATGTGACTGAAAAGATAATAAATGGAATGTTGTGTTTATTATTCACAGTGTCTCATCAGACTACATCTGTATGTGCTCACCACCGGAAATATAGCATCATTGGTGGTAAAATTCATTTAAAACTTAGCTAAATTTTCTTATATTATAAACCCAGTTCAGCATTGTTTGTTATGGCTCAAACTCATATATATCACAGATTAAATTATGTCTTTCAATGTATATAATGGTTGCAGTCAATTAATGACTTGAGTATTATGGCCTACAAAATGAGTATTTATTATTTCTGAGTTTATTACCATGATGCAGGAGTAATGCTAATTAAAATAACTAGCTTTTTTCTTTTAAAACTTCATTTATTGATTTTGACACAGCTGAATTTGAAATAAGTTGATAGTATATTACATCTTTATTTGAAAATAAATTTTAATAGTGTAATTGAACAATAAGCATAAGACTTTAAATAGTTAAGTAATTACAGGCATGAAACTTCTCTCAGAAGTAATCTGCCTGGGGAAACTCATGTTCGTGTCAGTGCACATAAACACCAGTTCTCATGCACGCGTGCACACTCTGTAGCTCTGTCCAGTTAACTTTCACCTCTGTGTCACAATGTTACAGGCAACTGAATTAGACAGAAATACTATAGGGATTCAGACAGGGCTGAGCCTTTGAAGGAGCCAGTACAGAAGAACAGATACTTCGCCACTGTGGGGGACAGACACCTCGTCTTCTGTGGACCAGACCTCAAGACATAAAGATAAAAGAAATGTGCCCACATATTTCCTAATTGATATTCTAAATAGGTATCTATCACCATGAAGAAGCCAGGCGTCATTAACCCAATTCCCTGCAGGAAGAGCCACTGCTCTATATGCATGCCCACTTGCTATGTGACTCGCTTCCCCATTT